>JAMQGT020012975.1:0-48545 GCA_024447675.2 Pterophyllum scalare | reverse complement strand
TATTGCTGAAGGTCTTTTCAGGGAGCTTTTAGGACAGCCTGATAATAATGAATTACAGTAGTCCAGCCTAGAAAAGTAATGAACGCACTGAATTAGCTTTTCAATATCACACTGAGACAGGATGTTTCTAATTTTAAGCAAGATATTGCACAAATGCAAAAAGCAGTCCTACATATTTGTTTAATATGTGCATTGAAGGACATATCCTGGTCAAAACTGACTCCAAGATTTCTCACAGTGTTACTGCAGGCCAAGGTGATGCCTTACTCTTTTGTCACAGGGCCTAAACGCCTGATAGAGCACCTGCCTAAAACACACCTTCATTTAGGGAACACACACACAGAGCGAGCGTGTCTATGCCAAGAGTATTTATGTCAACAGTTTCTTAGTGAGCAGATGAATTTCCCTGAAACTGATCTGCTTGAAGGACTCTGAAGAATTTTAAGTGTCTTGTAAAATGTTCAGAGGGTTT
The DNA here is from genome assembly GCA_024447675.2 of Pterophyllum scalare. Taxonomy (NCBI): domain Eukaryota; kingdom Metazoa; phylum Chordata; class Actinopteri; order Cichliformes; family Cichlidae; genus Pterophyllum; species Pterophyllum scalare. The sequence goes on along the minus strand of JAMQGT020012975.1, from coordinate 48,073 downwards.
TCCTTCGGAAAGCTGACACTCACCAGTAAACCCACAGCCTTTCATGGTGCCAGCTAGCCAAAGGCTCTCTCTGTTCCACCTTCTCTCGGGCCACCGCTTTGATATGGTAGACCATACCACATAAGCAGGAGAATAAACATTCAAACGCAGTAGCTACAAGTCTATTTTCTGCTCAAACATCTTCAAAACAGTGTAGATTTGGATATCCGTATCTGCTTGCACACAAACATATACAGAGAGCTATCTATCTGTTTATGACTGTCTTTTCACTAGTTTTGCATTTGGCTCAGGCTCAGTGTGACTTACTGGCAGCATGAGTTGATACCTGGACCCAGCAGATGTTTGGCAGGTAGTCCAACTCCTCCAGGATGGAACATCAATACGTGCCATTGCCAGAGAGGTTTGCTGTGTCTCCCATCACAGTCTCAGGAGCATGGAGGGGATTCCAGGAGGCAGACAGTTACTCAAGGAGAGCTGGACAGGGCCGTAAAAAAATCTTCAGCCCATCAGCAGGACCGTATCTGCTTCTTTGTACGAGGAGGAACAGGAGGAGCACTACCAGAGCTGAGGTCAGGACTCTGTGCAGGCCAGTCAAGTCCTTTCACACCAAACTGGCTCATCCGTGTCTTTGTGGACCTGCTTTGTGCACTGGTGTGCAGCCATGTTGGAACAGGAAGGGGCCATCCCCAAATTGTTCCCACAAAGTTGGGAGCATCAAATTGTCCCAAATGTTCTTGGTATGCTGAAGCATTAAGAGTTCCTTTCACTGGAACTAAGGGAACGAGTCCAACTCCTGAAAAACAACCCCACACCATAATCCCCCTTCCACCAAATTTTACACTTGGCACAATGCAGTCAGACAAGAACCGTTCTCCTGGCAACCACCAAACCCAGACTCCTGCATCACATTGGCCAGATGGAGAAGTGCATTCATCACTCAGAGAACACGTCTACACTGCTCTAGAATCCAGCGGCGGAGTGCTTTACACCACTGCATCTGACACTTTGCATGGCGCTTGGTGACATAAGGCTTGGATGCAGCTGCTCAGCCATGGAAACCCATTCCATGACGCTCTCTACATACTGTTCTTGAGCTACTCTGAAGGCCACCTGAAGTTTGGAGGTCTGTAGCGACTGACTCTGGCAGAAAGTTGGCGACCTCTGCACACTATGTGCCTCAGGATCCGCTGACCCTGCTCTGTGATTTTACGTGGCCTACCACTTCACAGCTGAGTTGCTGTCAATCCCAATCACTTCCACTTTATTATAACACCACTAACAGTTGACTGTGGAATATTTAGTAGTGAGGAAATTTCACGACTGGACTTGTTGCACAGGTGGCATCCTATCACGGTACCACACTGGAATTCACTGAGCTCCTGAGAGCAACCCATCCTTTCACAAACGTTTGTAGAAGCAAGTCTGCATGCTTAGGTGCTTGGTTTATACACCTGTGACCATGGAAGTGACTTTGACTGCAGACAAGCCACTATTACCATAGACTATAAGCTGAACAAAAGCAGTAACTCTGAGTTTAAGTTACCGGCATAGTGCTAGCACTGTAAGTGCCAATCTCACCATAGAGCTTAGTAAAAAAATCAAGACAAAACGTGGCCTATTACACCAGTGAAAGATTTTGAAGTGATCCATTAGACAGCCCATCATCAAAACACTAACTGAGGGAATATCCTCTGGAAGAAAGTGTTCATCCTTCAGTAGGGTTCCAAATACTGGGAGAATCCATGAAACAAACCATTCGCTCTCAGAGTCTTATTTCATGTGTCTGCTTTCCGAGCACTTGGCCCCCTTTGCAGACATCCAGCGCCCCACCTCCAATGGAAAACTGCACTCCATTCACATTGGCAGTTCATATTTTGGCTGGGCTGGTCCCAATCTTTGTCCCTTTGCCGCCGCGTCAAATGCCTTAGCAGACAGCCTGCACCGAGCTCCACAGCCACAATGCAAGGAATCCAGACATTACCAAATATCCTGAGAGAGTCCGAGGGGATATGTGCATCTCGTTCACAGACGTGCCAGTACACTGTGTGACTGCCTGACAGGTCTGAGGTTTGTCAGGGCAGACATGAATATCGCATTGGAAAGAGACTTCAACGTGTGCTGTGAGAAACGATTTAAATAGGGTCCATCCATTAAAGGACGTTGACAGTTTGGCATCCACTGAACCTCACAGATTTGGGATAAATAAGACTTGCTGGGCTGAGAATAGACACAAAAATTTAACTTTCAAGTTCCTCAGCCAATAATGCCGCTGCAGCGCTACTGTTCACTGTTCTTGTGTTCTCTGTCTAGCAGAAACAGCCAGCTGGTTTCAGCAAAATGTCTCCCTGAACAGCAAACCTACCCAATAGCCAACAGCAGACAGGCAGATGCTGCAGAGTTAGTAGAGCCCCAAAACAAAGTTAAAAGAGTCAAATTTAGACTTTCAAGTTATCAGATAATTATAAATCCAGCCAAGACTAAAAATACTGTGAAATACAAGGTGCTTTACAGGTCATTTAATGTTTCCATAAAATGAATAATGTGAGGGAAGAGCGTGACCGTCAGACAGTTTGAAGGGTGAATTAATGGAAAAGTGGCACTGGAAGTAATATTTCAAAGCCTTATTGGTGGATTTGCAGGGCTGTAATAAATGAATGTTCTCATGTTTCTGCTAATGCATGCAAACAGCAGATGACACACACAATCTTCACTGATGTCTCAGCCAGCTGGCTGGTTCTCTCACGCCTTCCACCTCACACTGCAAATCTGGTGCCCTTTCACCTTTACCCTCCCTCACACATGCACGCATCTCAGAGGAGTCGTCCTACAACCGGGTTAGTGGCACAGCAGGCGGCTACAGTGGTGGTGGAGGTGGTGTGGACCATTTCCAGGAATAACACTCGTCCCCTTCCCTGCACTCTTATCCTTCACTGATTTCTCCTGTTTCTCATCTGTTTGCCTGAAGCCAGATTACTGTTGAAACTATAGCTTTCCATAGGAAATGCGACTCACACTTTCCAGGCTCACTTGTGAAAATTGGAAAAAAGTGGAACTGTGGAGAGAAAAGAAAAATGCTGTGTCAGCACGTGAGGTGACAGATCCACATTTAACTGTGCTCAGAGTGTTAACGGAGAAGGGCAGGGGTAGCAGTGGAGAGGGGAAGTGGCAGGTCAGGGTCTCCTAAACTCATTGTCAAAGGTCAATGTTCTGAGGACAGCGCACAAGGCCTGCTCTATAAAAGAGATATTTATCCACACGTGAGCACCAGTGACGGTTTAGCACACAACTAAAAATATACTCTGAAATCTGGACTAAGTGATGAATGAAACCAGAATATTGTAAAAGTGTGTCCTCGCATAGCAGAAGGATCATTGGTGGAGAATAAAAGGCTTTTTTAAAGCTTATTTGGGGGGAAAATCTTTGAACTAGTAATTCAAATTTAGAGGGTGTGTCTGGTGATTCTATACATGTGGATTTTTATCTCCCAGTAACCACTGAAATGAAAGTAATGCTTCTCTCCTTCTTTAATTAGATTTGAGCTCTAAAATAATTGGTCGCACTGTTCTGAATAGGATGAGTGGTACTGTTATTCCAACAGGAAATGAAATAATGTATGTTTTGTTTCTTTCTTAATAAAGTATTTTATAATACTGATGTATAAAAAATATTATAAATGAAGTTAAAATTTTGCAGCTTGTAAAATTGAAGCTTGCAGCAACTTGTAGTTGTGGACTTTTTGACCCTTATAAAGTGGAAAGTGCTGATTTTGTGTATTTGGACATATGAGACCAGACTAAAATATTGTTCATGGGTGGAAAAATTCATGTCCAGAAACAGGAATTGGTAGATTAGAGGTTGTGACTACTTCCCAAACCGCCATGAGGCTGCAGTGGATGATGATTAGACCTCAAAGTTGAAGCGCTGAGCTGTGAGAGTTCTGAGCTTCCTGACGTTATGTTAGCTTTGCTGTGCTCTGGCTTATCAGCAGCGCATAAACACATGAGACAAGGAAACACGCTGTCAGTCTCACCTGCCAGCACCAAATTAAAGACGCATGTGAGTTATGAAAGGGCAGAACTGCTGCAGGTTTAATCTGCTCTCCTCTCAGGCGCCAGGCTGATTTGTTCAGGCTAATCTGATCTTTCAATAAACTATTATTAGAGTTTAAAGAGAAGCGATTTAATGCAGCAGGGGAATGTTTTGTTGTATCAAGTTAAAGTCTTTGTTTTACTACTGAAGGCACGCAGCGTATGTAGACACACAGACGCTCCCACAGTAAATACAGTGAGGTGTTTATTCCTCCCTTTGGTCTCACCTTTCTTACCTTCGACTTTTTAAGTAACTTTCAACAGGTCGATGTTTGTTCCTGTTTTTTGACTTTACAGCTACATACTGCACAAATATTAATGTATATGTATTATTTTCTAATTTGAAATTGATACTAGAAATTCACTCAATTTAAGGTCAGCAAATTTGGCTCAGTTACATCCCCTTCTGTCTGCTTCTGTTAAACAGCCTTTGTCTGTCTGTCTGTCTGTCTGTCTGTCTGCACAGGATTTTAGCTTAGCCTGTTGACAGTGGTGTTCAAAAGTATCATGTCTGCCTGGAACTCTGATGTCCAGCTTATCCCTGTTCAGTCCTAAAGTGACACACCATGCTGTACCATAGATTAAATGATGTGCTTTCAGTTTTTCAGAACTATTTGTTATTTGCATCCCTTCGCCCTCATGCATCTCTTCTTCTGAAACATTTTTACATCCAGCCACTGACTTTTAATATTTGATGTGTTGCCCTTGTTTACTTTAAATATGCTTAAATACTTTGCTAATAATAACTTTGCATCCATCATATTACCACATTACTTTGTGACATTTCAGGAACGAATGTCACAAAGTAGGTGACTCGCAATGGGAGCCAACAAGTTAGATAACCTGACTTGTATGTGCCAAAACATTTTAGCTACTTTATTATAAAAGAATGAGGTCATGTATTCAGCATATTTACATGGCATTCAATAAATAACAAGGACAGGTCTAAAGCCATGCTTCGAGATTCTCAACGTACAGGTAACCAATCAAAAGCAACGACACAAGCGATAAAAAGTGTTATGCAAGTCAATGTACACATTCTGCCAAGGCATTTACAGCCTGAACACTTCTGCCAGTACTACAGCTGGTATGTAGAGCAGTGTGACGATCTGCTAGGCCTCAGTAAACACCGAGGTGAGAACCATCTAATTAATAGCTGTCAGCGAGAGAAACACAATCTGAAAACAAGCACTACTTTCAGCACATTCTGTACTCCAGTTTTGTTTTTCAGGCTGAGTAATGACCTTCTATTATCCAGCACAGACAGTGCAGCGCTGCTTTCAGGAGTAATAGGAGATTCAGTTATGTGAACATTTATGACTCAACAAATGATAAATAGGGGGAAAAAAAACAATTATTTGCAACCAAGCGAGTTATGAAAAAATGTAGCATGTCCAAACTGCTACGATGTGAAAATGCTAATAAACATTGGTTAGAGTAAAGCACAGTCACACAAACAACAATTCAAATACTGGTATAATATTGATAAATGACTGAAATAACTCCAAGAAAACCAAAAAGAAAAAAATCATGTTTAAGTCGTTACTTGTTGTTACTAACAGTTTAAATTGCTAAAAGAAACAGATACATTGTTAACAAAAAAGAACCACTGTAGTCACCTCAAACAATGAGTACATGTTTAGATTTTAAAATAAAACATTTTAAATTTTTAGGTTTAAGTAAATTTGCAGAAGCAACAGATAGCTTGTATCAGTGAGATGGAAGCACTTTATTTATCTAATAGTAATGAACAAAGTTTAATACTACTACCACACCTAAAAATAATTCATAAAATGCTTGAAACAGCTAGCTGAAGTAAATAGTTGATTCCTAAAAGAAATGCATACCTACATAAAGTTGTTATCCAAAATAAATAATATATGCTCAAAACAGAAAGAAATGTGCATTAAAAAATGACTAAGAGTTTTCAGAGCATTTGGCTGCATGGAAACATTGTTTAATGTCCAACACTGAGTTTTTGGTCTGAGTGAAAGAATTAAAAGGACAGTGCAGGATCGTCAGTCATTGCTGAAGTGTCCCTGAGGTGTACTCAAAGGAAAGGCTCAGAGCAGACCTTTGGCCCTTGTGTGGCCTCATCAATAAATCATTCAGTTTGATTATGGTGGAATTATTGCGACAATATTTATTCCCACTCTTCCCATGAACCCCAGAGTGAGGACTACTGACCCAAAAGATTGAAAGTTAATATCCAGGCTTGTTCATCTGCCAGAGGACATTTTATAAAGGTATTCTTGTGCTAGTTAAAAGAATCACTGCAGGGTCACCAAGTCTGTAGAAGTTATCAGTTGCATCCAGAAACTATTCACACCTAGCCTTGGATTGAGCCTTAAGCCATGCAAGAAACAATAAAACTGGAACTTTGCACCAGAGACATTCTTTTAGTTTTGACTGGCAGCCGTGTATCGTCAGCATTCCTTAGATTATTTCAAAGTTTTTCAGGTTAGTTATATAAGTGTTTACCTCACCTTGAGCTGCTCTGTGAATATTTGCTTTTGATGAACTACAAAAGGGAGCAGCCCAGTAGAACATAAAGTGCAAACAGAGCTGTGTTGTGAAATCTGTTCAGGTGCTTTGCCTCTTGTTTACCACGGAAGGCAAGTGTGCTACAAGGGTGTAAATTCATGTTCAGGTATTCAGTCCACCCAGGTTTGACTGACAGCACAGAGTGACAGCTGAGGAATATAATATGTTCCTCTATTTTACATTTGCCCAAAAACTTCACCCATGCCTGTTTAGCATTTGAAGAATGAGTCAACGCTTCATGAAGAATCTGCTCAGCACCACGAGCTGTTGCTTTGATCCCTGTTTTAAATCTGGGGTAAGCCATCCTTGAGCAAGGCACTTCACTTGCATCTTTTGAAGAATGTCCCACTGTTAAAGTGTCCTTGGTGAAGGCACCTGTCAAGCGCATTTAAACTGAATGGCAGCTCACACTGGGAATGAAAGGCTGACCATTCATCAACAATAACACAGTTCTGCTGGTATTCCAATACCTTCTATGAACTTGAAAAATATTTGAACAGGAGAAGCTTCCTGGATTCAGATTGTTTTTGTTTGAAGTGCTCTTTGTAAGGGATATTTATAACTCCTCCTCACATTACTTTTATACAAGGTTGGACACAAAGTGGATGTGTGACTTCCCAAATATAGTCAGGTCCATAATTTATTGTACAATGACACAGTTTTGTAGTTTTGCAATGAAAATATGATTGAAATGCAGACTTTCAGCTTTGATTCAAGGCTTTTTAACAGTTTTGTATGAACTGTTTAGGAATTGCGGCCAGTTTTGTGCACAGCCCCCTAATTTTCTCATCGATGCTGATGAATTATCCTTCACCCACTGGCTCAACATCGATGGCTGGTCCTCTCTTTGTACTACATATTCAAGATGGCAACAGATAAACTGAGATGTGTACAGCCTACCACGCTCAACTTATTTTTGAGTACATGACCGGAGAACTTAGAGTGCACTTTCGTCTGAAATAATACATATGGAAGTATGAGACTTGAGCCACCATGTAGGTGTGTGAGGAACTGGTAAGAAGCTAATGAAAGACACCGTGAAGTTACATTTTTAGACATGTAGTATCAGTGTTTCTGCAGTTTCAGTCAAACAGAGCATTTAAGCATGTGAGGTCTAACTCATCAGCTCTCACCCGTACCCCAGCCTACATCCTAAGCAATGACAGAACAAAAAATAAGCATTCAGACAGACATACTTCAAAAACAAATCACATTTTATAAAAACTAAAAAGTCCAGTTTGATCTTCTGCAAAATTTAGTGTTTGGGTAGGGTTACGTATCTACGATTAATAGACCTCAAAGGATTAATCTACAGGTGTCTCTACAGGAGGATGTTTTATTTGTCCAGTCAGTACATCAGTAGCTAAAGAAGACTACCTGTGAAGAAACGGTACTTCAGAGAACAGCCGAAAGTCGGCCAGTCATTGTGGCAGTCCAAGTCTTATTAAACTTCACTGGAACATTGGGCATATTCATGCATCCGCAGCTGAAAAACAAAAGCTGAGAGGGAAAGCGTCTGGGAAGGAAACTCTGTTGACTTCATTCTCACTGAAGCAACTTTATTTGAGACTGGAAAACTCTGTGACGGGGGACTCCCTCCAGAAAATACTACCAGATGTCTCCATCATCAAGCTGCCTTTGAAGTGCCCCTGTGTGCTTGTGTGCGTGCGAGTGTGAGTGAGAGTGCGTATAACCTCGGGCGCTGTGATCCAGACGCACGTGAATATGATTTTCTCAGACCAAAGCAGTCTGTTTGACTGTAAGTGTGGGAGCAGACTCGAGGGTGGAGGCCAGACTCTGGAGCTGAAAACAATTAAGAAGTCTTTAATCTACTGTTGTAATCAATAAATTATTATAATTAAAGTGTTAATCATCTATATCTGTTCCCAGCATCACCGCTGGTTTTACCTCCCTTTATAATTTAGAAGATGTTTGTTTTCTTGATTTATGTCATTGTGTTTTTCTCGTTGCTTAGTGGGTGGTGCTGCAACGTTTTCATCTGTGGAATTCATGATGAAACAGGGTTTGGTCCGATCTCAGCGTCCACCCTCGGACTGAGGCTGTTCGTTCCTGATAAAGGGTGCAGGAGGGCAGGAAGTATCTCATCGCCTCACAGAATGAGTCAGCTGTAGTTTAATTTAGTAACAGTTCAGCTCACAGCATGCTAAAAGTGGACACGTCATGTCCCGGATATTTTTAAGTCTTTAGTAATAGTTGTTTATGCTTTAAAAGAAGAGGATTCATATCGGTGGAAGCTGAAAATTAAACCTTCTTACGTTGGTTTGCTGACGTACTGTCAATAATACATAATGCAACAGATCTGTGTCAGTAAATGGTGGATAAACTGGATTAAAAACAGTAACAAAATTACATTTTTCTCAGAGAAAACTAAAACATGTGGGTACTGTGTGACGACTGTCAGAGAACTGAAATTAATTACATGCTGCTTGCATCATCTTTCTATATATATCACCCACTTCAATGGAAATTTAAAGGAAAACAAGGGTTTGTAGAAAGAAAATTCCCATTTCTGTTCTTTAAGGCTGATTATTAAAAAACAAAAAACATAAAAGATGTTAATGTAGCATTTTAAAGATTTTAGGGAAAACAGAACAGAGCTTTGTGTTTGGTTTATGAATGCCTGTCTCATGTCTTACTGTACGTATAATACAGTTTCCTGCCAATCACAAGTCAGCCGAACTTAACCATCTATTTGACCCTGAATGAGACCATCATGTTATATTCTCATCTTCAGATCATCAGTAGGCGCAACCTTTGACCCTAACTCGCTCATCATTTGTCAATAAGCCAGGGTTACTGTTGTGAAGCATGTGCTTTAACACACACTACAATATTCTAACACTGAGAAGTTTTCAGTGACTCAACCAGCAAGTGAAAGAAAACATTTTCAAAAATGAAAAACAAAAAGTATCAGGTTCCAATGAGACACAAACCAGAGTCTCCTGTTTAACAGATCTCCCCCCTCCAGCCTTCTAATGCAGACTGAGAGGGTCTCTTAAAGGAGACATTATCTCCTGACCTCCAGTATTAGTGTTGCTGCGGCTCCTGCATCAGGGTGCGCCTCAATATGCAAAGCCCATTATGTTTTCAAGAAGACTTTAAAATAAGCAATTATAAAAACTGTTAATGTTAGATTCTTGTCTTTACTTAGTTTTGGTTTTGTATGGCTGAACAGAGGCAGTTTAAAAACACAAGGAACGGTTATTTTTTTTTCATCAACATATCTCGTAGACTGCAACTAAAAATTGCAGTCTGGCATCTCTACCCAATGCACACATGTAAGTGATTCAGTTTCTATTCCCATTGTGTGCCACTAACTGCTGCAGACTCTCAGTGCCTCTAACTGCAGCTACAAAGACCCTCTTCCAGTCAAAAGAATGAAACATGTTGCGTGTTACTGTGCAATATAAAAATATAAACAGGAATGTCAGTCATATCTGCCCCATATTAGGAAAACTGTCATGTTTAGCCCAACACAGACAAGGCTGGTTTTATACTAGAGGGTGCTGGCAGCACAATTGGATGGATGTATTCAAGGGACCAATATTTCCTCTTATTATACATACACGTCTTACTGAGTTGGGTTGAGTCCATTAATGGCTCAATAACAATAAGAATGTTTCTTTGAAACAGCTTTAAATCCTTTTAAATGTGGACATTGTACCTACAGTATAAAACACTAAATGACGAGCTGCTAATAACAGCTGGATGCATCAATCTGTCACAACAAAACCAATCAGTTACAGCAGACAATAAGGATTAAATTTCTTTCTTTCTTTCTTTCAGGCACGAATGCATGAAAGAACTTTAACAGCTGCTGTGTTAGATCAATCCACTGACATGGACACTGGGGGCTTTCTGCAAGAAAAGGCTACCAAATAATCTAATCCCACAGGTCAAAGGAAAAGGCCTCCGTCTCAGCCCAGGCATAAGAAATCAATATGAGAGAGAGAAAAGTCAACGTGAGACAAAAGACGGCAAAACAAAAGCAGAGAAGAAGAACACACATTTAGGCATGTTGCATGTTTAAAACAGAAGCTTCCAGATGACTAGTGAAGCTTGGGGTTAACTTAAGATTTTGTGTTTGGTTCAAGTTGGCAACGCTGATTCTAAAGGACTTAAGAACTTGTACCTTATTGTTAAATATCCAACAGTGGGTCCAGTCCAATCCTGCTCTACAGAAAATGCCTCAACTGACCCCTGATTCTTCCAGCCAGCCCAGAAAAGCCCCCTAACATGAAGATGGTGGAATGAGAGCCAGTGTTGAAACAGTTACTCTAAACCTTTGTTAATCCAAACCTGTGACAGTCCGCTCTATCTGACATCCCACGCTACATCTGAATGCATCACAGTCCTTGTCAGTCACACAGAGTCTTGAACTCAAGTTTCCAGACTCCCGCTCTTTCCAGACTTTGACCATATTTGATGAACGGCTGGTTATAAACCTTTTGTGCACATGTAAGTTGGCCTCTGCGAATGTTAAGCTAGCCTTTAGTGCAGTGTCTCACATCTGCTGCTCATTTGAGGGTGGTGACTTCCAGGCTGCAGTGTCTGTTGAGGGAGCGAAGCACTGGACCATCACAGCATCCAGCTCTGTGTTTATCTCGGACTCTCAAACAAAAGCCTCCCAGTTCCTGTCTGCTTAGCAGCTCAAATCCACAATCTACTCTCCCAATCTGGTTGCTTCTTTTTATTTTCCCCTGCTCCTCTTTTACCACCAAGGTGCTATCCCCCATCTGTTTATAACCTAATGACAGATCCAGTCCTCAGGGGGGCAGAGAGAGAGATGTGAGTGAATCAACTGGGCCAAATAAATTAGCCACAAGCTGGAGAGTGGCCACAGTTACAGAAGCTTGTCTTCCCTTTTTTCTCAAGGCCTGAACACGTGCTGACACAGCCTGCTGCAGACCCACCAGCTCGATAAACGATTTCTTTGTCCATAGCGCAACCTAGTGGGAAATGAGTAGAACTAAGCTTACATGTTGACAGCAACATGTGGTTTAAAAAAAGGCAACATTTAAGAAAACGAGTTAGCAATATGATGGAGTACTTGAAGTACTTAAAGTACTGTAGTGAAACCTTATGAGACAAGTTGGTCCCAAAGCACCTGAGTACTTTAATCATATGCTTTCAAATCTGCTTAATGCATAAATACACTATACTAACAAAAATATTCACTCATCTGCCTTCACACGCATATGAATTTATGAGTGACATCCTATTCTTAATCCATGGGATTTAATATGATGTCAGCCCACCCTCTTCTGGGAAGGCTTTCCACAAGGTTTAGGGGTTCATGGGAATTTCTGACCATTCTTCCAGAAGCATGTTTGTGAGGTCAGACACTGATGTTGGAGAGAAGGCCTGGCTCACAGTCTCTGTGTTAACTCACCCCAAAGGTGTGAGATCAGGACTCAACTTTACTGCAGGCCAGTAAAGTTCTTTCACACCATTCAGGCATGTAGACATGGCCAAGAAGACCTGCTGAAGTTCAAACTGAGCATCAGAACAGGCAGGAAAGATGATTTAAGTTACTTTGAACATGGCATGGTTGTTGTTGCTTGTCTGAGGATTCCAGAAACTGGTGAGCTACGGGGATTTTCCCACCAAAAAAATCACTATGAAAGAGAGAATGGTCGGAAGATGGAAAAATATTCAGTGATGCTGGCCCATTATTATTGTTGATGCCAGAGATCAGAGGAGAATGGCCAGCCTGCTTTGAGCTGACAGGAAGGCAACAGTCATTACAACCAAGGTATACAGAACACACAACACAACACAACACAACACGCTGAACCTCGAAGCAGATGGACCTCAATCGCAGCAGACCACAAAGGGGTACCACTCCTGTCGGCTAATGGGAAACTGAGGCTACAGTTCAATGGAAAAAGATGGGAAAAACATTGTCTCCATTTCTGCTGCATCATTTGGATGGAAGGGTCAAGCTTATCAACAGTTCAAACTAGTAATTGAGGACTTTTTTTTGGGACGGTGATAATTCATTGTTGTATAACGAAGCAGCTTCACAGCTTTATTTAGAGATGATACTTTTAGCCTGTCCTGTTGACAGCAGGTTTTGTGTTTTATGGCGCATGCTGTGTGTATTTTATCATGAGTGCACTATAGAAAATGAAGTTACTTAACTGACCCGTCCTCTATGTAATGTCAAGACAACCAAAATCGTTGTACATACATCCCATTTTAGTTTTCGTCAGTAGTTTAGTGAATCACATTTGACTCTTTGCAACTTTTAGGACTCATTTAATGTTTGTCTTCATGAGACCTTCAAAGATGGAACTACACCAAGATTACAGGAGAAAAAGAATAAAGCTGTATCATTTTAGCATTCACATTTAGAACAATGCTACGCAGTGAGGGAGAGCGCCCTCATCAGTCATATACTGTTCATGATTTGTGTTTTCTCGAATAAGTTGGCCACCCTGAGGACATACAGACCGAGACAAACATTATTTAAACCCTTTGGTCATGATACAGGAATTTTAGTGGGGGGGGGAAATCATCTACTGCCTACATAACCTTTCAGAAAATGAATATTACAGTGCAATATATAACTGCAGAAAGTGACCGAAGGGGTTAAATATTAATTTCTATGAAGTCCAGATTCATGCAAATAAAACGAGGTCAGCAAACACATCAGTGGTTTAGTTTTTTATTCAGTCAAAACATATTCATCATATTCAGAGCAACACCTCAGCACAGTTTAATAACATCAGTATACATTTTGTGTTATTTCTCAGGTTTTCACAGCAATCTGAACACAAAAATCAGTGTTGGCACAATGAGACAACACTTCAGCTGAGAGAACCTCCAGCCTTCCTATCTGTTCCTGTTATGGACTGAGAGCAACTTCTCATCTTCGATAACTTGACATTCCCCTCATGCATGCCCTCGTCTCTTCGGGGGCTTTTTTCAGCAGCCCAAAAGGGCTTTGAAACCAAGTATGTTTCATAGTGGTTATTTTGAGCCATAAGAGAGGACCCACCTGTATCAGGGTCAGATATTTAACAGCTCTTAAAGGGAACACTCCATGAGATCTGAGCTTCAAGATTATTTACAGGCTAGGATTATAATGACCCAGCCTGCATTGCTTTTAAGAATAATAGCCTAAATATCTTACATGAAAGGTAAGTTTCTGGGAATTTAGATTCTAAACAGCTTTTATACAGACTGGCATATTTATAGCGAGACGCATTGAGGCCAGCATCGTGAAGCCTGCTCACGTTCAGGGCGAGAGCCAAACGAGGGGAGTGAACCGAGAGATTTGGATGAAGGCACGGGGTACTCTGATCTGTCAGACCAACAGTAAACACAACAGGTGTCGATCGCCATAAGCGCTGACAGACGGCTCGGTGCTCTTTAAAGCTGCACGAGGTAACTGTGCCTGCTGGCAGCTCCAGATAGAAGCGAGGAGATGGAGAAGTTAAAACACCCCAAAATCCTGAAGGGTGATGTCAGTAGGCTGCACGTGGACCATGTTTTAACCTCCGTATCATAAAGGAGCAAAGGGGCAAAAAAGGGGAAAAAGCTATTAAGGAGGAGAGTTCTTGTGCTTTACTTTGAGGGCAAAATATGCAGCATTTTGATATTAAAATGCAGATTAGACCAGTGGTGGAGTGCTGCTCTTCATTTCATTCACATCACCCATAACTAGAACTGATCTAATGTATATGTTAAAGTTATAGTATTAAAGTCATGTCATTATGATGGTTTTGATCACGATAACATAAAGGGAATCTGCCACATAGTGTTAGCTATTGTACCTGTGGGGGTTGCTGAGTCATTTAATGCTGTTATTAATATTACTTTTGTTTAAGCCTCAGTCATACAGACCTGGTGACTGGTCAGTGACTCCCTGGAAATCTCTGGGCACTAAGAAAAAATATGGATTCTCCAACCAGTTGCCATGAGGTTGCTGGCTGTTGCCTGGAGAAATTGATAACAAAGAGGAATTCAAAAGGGGCAACTTTTACTATTAAGACGAATGTCTTCGGTTTCCAGCTTGTGCCGCACTCTTCACAGTTTCTCTTCTGCTTTGCAAGTAGTTTGCAAGTGTTTGCAGACAAGTTGGCATCTTCCATCAAACTACAGGTACAGCAATCACAGGGAGGTTTTCATGTTGTCATCCAGTGGCTGAGCCATGAAGTCATCAAAAAAGTGTTTACTAAGATCAGAGATCAGGGAATCTGACTAATATACAAGTGGAGGTCTTTATGTTACTACACTGATCACCTGGTGGCCATGAAATAAAATGCAGGTTTAAGGCACTTCAGCAGTTTCACTGGAACCCACGTTCACTGTTTCCACTGTCTGTGTACGTGATGAACGTGAATATAAGTGACGGGACATGCAGTTTGTCATCTGTGAATGTGATTTCTGCCTGAGCAACATCAAATCCTTCATTGGCTGTGGTGATGAGAGCAACAACATTGTTTAATACTGAAATATATACTATGTGTTTAAAGTCCTGATTATTCTCTAATAATCCATTGTACAGCACCAGTCAAAAGGATGGACACACTCGCCCATTCATATGAATCAAAATCCGAGATGCTTTAAAATAGGTCATGAATGTAAAATGATTCTTTTGTGATACAAGTGTGTGCTGCAAGTGAAGAGGCTGCTCTGTATCTTGCCTAATGTGCTCATCAGAGTCAGATAAGGTAGCACACAACACAGATATGCTCGATAAAAACATGTGTGTCTGTATGCGGATGAGTCTCTCTGCCCTGGTTCAGCCAGTGGGAAACATCCACTTCCAGGAATAAATCATAGTTATTAAACCTCCAAAACAGGTCACGTCTTTAAGGAATTCATAAACAGCCTCCTGCTAAAAATACTGAGACCTGACAGGGCTCCCTGTGTCATCACTGTAAGCAGATTTAATGGTATAAATGCCACAAGGCTATAAATAGGCAGCGAGGATCAGTGTCTCCTAAAACTACAGCATCTAACCAACAGGGAGCATCTGGAGAGCTTCACTCGGCGCTGCTCTGACAACAACACTGCTGAATCTTACAAGTAGCTTTCTTTCATTCCGGGAATGTTATCGGAGCAGGCACGCCATGACCCACTTCATCATACTGAGGTTCACAGTGAACCTCAGAGTTTAGTGTCAGGACTGCCGGCAAATACAGCATTGGATCCAGAAACCATCAGCTGACAAAAATACAAACAACAGAAGACGCCTCTGCTTCCAAAAACTGCGTCTCCTCCGCCTCTCCCTGAGCTCTGTGACTTGTTGCTAGTTAAAATAAATATCCTTACACAGTCATGCCAGCATTGGAAACACACACTTCTCTTGTGGTACAAAGTCTGTTTATAAAGCTATTTAAGACTTTTATAGCTCAGACTGGCTTCTTTGCCAATGACCAAACTAACTAATAACTAATAAGACAAATGTCAAACAATGCTCGTGTTTATGAAGTAAGTGACACTGAGAGTTTAAAGCAAAGGAAGCAGTGCAGCTGTCTCTAACAGGAGGAGGAACTGGGTCTTCATAAACCCGACTATCAAGACATACAGTTAAAATGTTTCTGTTTAATCGGGCCTTCTGTTCACATTAATTTTTTTTTATGATACTTCTGTTTTAACGGCACTATATAAATAAACTTTACTTCCTTATATTAACATTTCAATCAGATATAAAAGCAGCTGTCATGTTTGTAAAAACATGCAGTTTGGTGGCGTTCGGGGTCCTCGTCGGAGAAAACTTTTGGCGCCACATTTGGTTTTAATCGAACACGTCGAGCGAAGTGCTGAAGTCATCTGAAAGTCTTTCCTTGCTCCTCCTCTCAGCCTCATTTCCTTTGTTTCCTTATGATGTGATTGCAGGTCGCAACCAAAGACATGCAATGTAGCATTTCTTTTCATGCTTTATGCACTCATAAAGTAAAAGCAGCCTTTGTGAGTCAGTATACATATATTACATTTTTTAATTAAATAAAATATTTAATGTGTTTCTAAAAGGTTTCGATAGCACAGCAGACCCACAGACTGAAGTATCACAGCTGTGAGGCCTGAAAATGCTCACTGCAATAACTGCTGCAGCAGTTCTTAAACTTAACTAACATCTAATTGTTGCCTGCAATTTCATAAACAGCAGCTCTGTACTAAAAAAATAAATAAACAAAACAAACAAACTGATAACGCTGTGCTTGTGTCAGCTGTTCTCATATTTAGTGCAGCAGCACCTTTGCTGTGCGGGCAGGTTCCAGTCCTTCTTTGATCCAGCTCCTCCTCCTCCTCCAGGTGATGCTCACTGATAGCAGAGATAGCTGATGATCAGTTTGGGTATGTCCAGTTGGCCTACGACATTTAAAGCCCTGGTGCCGAGCTTCTTCCTCACAGCCAACCTGCTGAGCTGCTGTAGACTCATAGGTGAGGCTACACACAGAGAAAATGGGTCAAATCTCACTGTTTATAATATATAGATCACATTTCTTGGTGTTAACCAGGATGATATGTGTTAGCCTCTAGAAAACTGATTCCCTTTCGGTGTAAAGCTCTAGAAGTAAGCAACAGCTGTAGCTCACCAGCTGTGCATTAGAATATCATGGTAAACAACAGGCACCATCTTTCTGAGCCTTCATGGAAGTGAAAAATGATCCTCTCTCACCTCCTGCTGGTGCTGCACAGTGCTGCACTGTTCACGGCTGCTTTCCATGCAGCCCTGCGTTATTAAACTTACTCTCATAAGACTGCAGGCAGGCTGCAGAGGGAGAGCCCGGTGCGGTGTAGTCCACAGGTTTCCTGTTGTGTTGATCCCTAGCGTAGATGTTGGCTCCAAACTCCACCAGTATCTCAATCATCTCAACGCGCGTGCTTTTAGCAGCGTGGTGTAGCGGAGTTTCATGCAGCCTGGCAGCATTCACCTTAGCACCTACAAAGGAAAGAAACATGAAGTCAGCTACATGCAGCCAGAAAACATTATTGTTACCCTATTTATCAGACTTTCTATATGACTCACATTTTGAGCTCTTGTAGAAATCTTACTCAATTCAATTCAATTTTATTTAAATAACAACAAATCACAACAACCAGTCGCCTCATGGCACAAAATACATACAATACACAGAGGTTTTATCATGTGACTCTATCAACAACATCAAGGTAAAGTTCCAGAAATAACTGATAAGAATCGTCATAACAGCTATATTAATATTAGCACTGTTAACCTAATGAAATGCAGCTAATTAACAATTAATGAAACGCATAGATAGATAGATAGATAGATAGATAGATAGATAGATAGATAGATAGATAGATAGATAGATAGATACTCACCTGCATTGAGCAGCTCTTTAACACAGTTCGTGTGCTCATTAGCACAAGCCACGTGCAGCGGGGTGCCGTAGTACAGGTCGTACGCCTCGAGACAAGCTCCCATGGAAATCAGCAGCTTCACGCACTCTGAGTTACCTGAAATGCAACCGCAAAGTAAAGAAATTTTTTTTTCTCATAAGGTCAACAGAAATGGAAAAATATATGTGAGGCACTCACCCCCCATGCAAGCCTCGTGGAGGGGTGAGGCTGTGCGGGAGGTGAGGGCAGGGTTAGTCTTGGCACCGTACTGCAGCAAAAGCTTCACACACTCCAGACTACCAGCCGAACAGGCATCACACAGCGGAGTGCTCCCATCCACATTCCTTGCATCCACCTGAGATGCATCATGGGAAACAGGGTTATAGTTTACAGATTAGAGATTCTTTCATCAAGCATTCCATTTATGCCCAAATATTATATTTAATCTATATTTAAAGTTTAAATCATGCATTCCCTGGAACATGTGATTCACCTGGGCTCCAGCCTCAAGCAGCAGCTGCACACACTTGGTCTGTCCATGGAGACACGCCTCATGCAGCGGTGTGATGGAGTCCACAGCCACCATGTTGACTGAAGCACCACTCTGAATGAGCTGCTCCAGCTGGGTGGCCTGGCCGAGGGACGCTGTCTTGTGCACCTCTGTTCGCTCTGCCCAGCAGCCTGCAGAGGAGCACAGTCAATCATAAACAGAATCCCCTTTGTGCCTCGTTTGCATGTTCTTCTCAGGCTTGCGTGGGCTTCCTCTCACAGTCTAAAAACCTCCAGATAAAGTGCTTTATGATTAGTAAAGTGCTTTGAGTTACTCCTTGCAGCCACCTCTGCTGTCTGCATCAGCACCTCCAAGTCTGAGACCATGGTTCTCAGCCAGAAAAGGGTGGAGTGCCCACACCGGGTCCGGGGTTGGAGGACTTCAAGTATCTTGGGGTCTTGTTCATGAATGAGGGGAGAGCGGAACATGAGACTGACCGACAGTTCTATTGTGGTGAAGAGAGAGCTGACCATAAATGCGAAGTTGTCGATTTACCGATCAATCTATGTTCCTACCCTCACCTGTGGTCACGACACCTGGATCGTGACTGAAAGAATGAGGTGGTGGATCCAAGCGGCAGAAATGAGTTTCCTTCAAAGGGTGGCGGGCCTCTCCCTTTAGAGATAGGGTGAGGTGATTAGTCATTCCAGAGGGACTCGGAGTACAGCCGCTGTTCCTCCATATCGAAAGTGACATGGTTTGGGCATTTGACTAGGATGGCTCCTAGGCAAGGTGTTTCAGGCACGTCCTCCGGGAGGAGGCTCGGGGAATATGGAAAGATTATATCTGTCAGCTGGCTTGGGAATGACTCAGTGTCCCTCTGAGCTGGAAGAGGTGGCCAAGGTGAGGGAAGTCTGGGCTTCTCTGCTCAGACTGCTGCCCCTGCAACCCAAACCCAGACAAGCAGTAGAAAATGGATGGATGGCTTTGAGCAGTTGATAAGACTAGTGAGGTCTCGTGTAAAGTCTTTCTTATACATACTGTATATACATGGACCATATATAGAATTTTTTTCACCTTCTTGTGTCATCTGTATATTTTTAATGAATTTATATTGAATTTACTAAATAAAATCAGTCAAACGTGTATCTTTCTATTCTAATCATTTATTGCTCTTGCAGTGGAGGTAATACTGTAGTTCCAGTGGGCCATGTTGGCAGCACTGTAGGTTTCTACTGTCATCTTCTAATGTTGGTTTTCCGCGGTGAAAAGCCATTCATCGTTCTGCAAACACTCTGCAGTAGCATGACAGCTGTTGTTACCGGTACAGGTACAGAAAAACAATTATGCCCGTTAGCCGGCTAACAGTCCTACCGAGCCGACGTCAAACTTGGCCAAGATTTGATAATCGGCGATAATCTCGCCGGCCATGTTGCCCCCTTTTCGTACTTACCGATGTCTCCAAAGAAATAGGGCCGAGAGTTTTCAGTTTCCATCCTCCGTCTTTTTTCCACCCCGCAGAACACGCTACGTTAACACACGACCCTGCAGCAAACGTGTTGTTTGTAAACAGCCGCGTCCTCGTTCTCCACGCGCGGCAGGAGTCACGTGACAAAGTCGGACCTCGAAGAGCATGTTGGAATTTGTAGTTTTTGTAGTTTTTACGCCAAATTAAACTGTTTCACACGTGAAGAGTGAATCCACTCAATCTCTGGAGCCTATCCCAGAGTTATGAGAAATCCACAAAGTACTGTAACTGTAAAATAAGTTTATTTTTAAACGCTGTCATATTATCTTAGTAGGGCCTCACAAATAACTACACAACAAATATTTGCCAAATCTGTTTGTGTCCAAAAGAAACACAAATGTTGGCCGATACACTGTAATACTTGATTTTTAAATCACCAAATATCCCTATCAGTGTTATAAATCCTGCATCAGTTGGGCTCTAATTACATGTCAAGTGGCACTGCACTAGAACCTGAAAATGGTTTGTATTGAATACCTGGCTTGCAACATGGCAACTTTGCATTGGATCATTCACTTAAGTGAAAGGAATATATAACACAGCAACGGTTATGTATTAAAATCTATGCAATAAAACTAATGCACAGTCACATATATTGCATTATTGGATCATAGTTACTGATTCATTGATGGGTATATCACTTCAATGTTGCAGCCAGAGGCTATTTTAATCCTTATATAGTGCAGTAGCTTTATCTACAGTAATGCATTTATAACAGATACATTAGTACAATATATCAACTGTATTTACATTTTTTTTTTTATGCTCATGTGTCAGTCTGCAGTGATGCAGGATGATCACAGTACTGGAGGTAGCTGTGGATACGGTGGGATATATTCAGCTGACTTATGACCTCTGATGCTCTGGTACCCAGCATCATCCTCATAGCAATTCTGCAAAGCTGCTGCAGGCTCAAAGGGTTACCTGTCAACAACAGATGTTTTAATATGATTATCAGGATTCAAGAGCAAAAAGAGAAGAAAATAAAAAAAACTGAACTTATTCTGCTGTAACTCAGACATAATGCAGGACTTTACTTTCATAAAACCTGAGGCAAGTGTACGAGGGAGATGCAGGCGTTGTGTAGTCTATAGGCTTTCTTCCCAGGTTGTCGCTGGTGTACACATTGGCTCCGAACTCCACCAAGAGCTCAATCATTTCCACCATGCTGACCCGAGCTGCGTGATGCAACGCTGTTTCATGGAACTTCACTGAATTCACATTAGCACCTGTATGCAGTTCAGAATAATTTAAAGGTATTAGTTCAAAGACATGCATAGGGCTAGGTTAATTGGCAATTCTATTTGCCTCAAAAGCCTAAACTGGATAAATGGAAGAGTAGATCGGTGTGTCAGCAGGCAGGGAAACACGAGACTCTACACAGGAAACTGGCTATCACCAACTAAATTTTCAAAATAAAACAGCTATACATTGCACCATTAACACACCTGCAATTAGCAGCTCCTTGACACAATTCATTTGTCCTTTAGCACATGCTATGTGAAGGGGAGGGCCAAAGTGGACATCGAATGCCTCCAGCTTGGCACCACTGGCTATCATCAACCTCACAACTTGAGTATCACCTAAATGGAATGTAAAATGTCATTCATAGTGAGACATCTGATGACATGACTGATTGAACCCTGTGTTATTGCTGCTGAAGGATTACCTTGTATGCAAGCCTCATGGAGCGGCGAGGCGGTGAGAGCTGTGAGGGACGGATTCACTTTGGCTCCATATTCCAACAGCAGCTTGGCACATTCCAGGCTGCCAGCAGCACAAGCGTTGCAAAGAGGTGTGCTGCCATGGATGGTTCGTACATCCACCTGGAAGAACCAGAGTAACAATACTCATCTATTCTTTAGGCAATTGTGCAAAATCATAGGGCCGATTTTACACATATATAAATAGTACTTATTTTTTATGAGGCTGTCAGAGAGGTACTGACTCTTGATGATTCACAAATTTCATGTGCTACAAGTCATATTCTGCACCAGACTGCATCACTTTGTACCTGTTGTGTTAAGGTGTTCCACTCCAAGACTCTACACAAGTCAGGTTTGTAGAGCGATGAAGCTCTGCCTCACCTGGGCTCCAGCCTCCAGCAGCAGGCGAGCACAGTTCGGATGAGCCTGTAAGCAGGCTTCATGTAGCGGAGTGATGTTATCCACAGTCACCATGTTGACAGACGCTCCGCTTTCTATCAGCTGCTTCAACTGCAGAGCCCTGCCATGGGACGCCGCTTCATGCAGGGCAGTGCGGTCTGCCCAGAAGCCTTATGCACACAACAACAGGAAAAGCACAGGTGAAATTAACCAGGGCTCAGTTCCAGTATGTGTAAACCCAGTAAACCTTTACAGTAAGACAGTCATCAATACCTCTGCTGACTCTGTCAATGTTAAGCCAAAGTGTCTGATGCAATAAGGAACAGCAATATCTATATTTATTATAGAAATAATTGCAAAATTCTTCCTTCAAAAGTTTTTATTAATAAACTCCATAAAACTGTATTTTTATCCAAAACATTTAGTGCATGTGGCCATTAATTATAAACTCAAACTGTACCCTTTTAGTATTTTGTCCCTTTTTAGCTTTTTATTATTATTTTAACCCATATAGAGAAAAAATTTACAATCTAAATGCCAGCAATGACTGTATTACCTAGCTAAAAGCTTATTATTAGCTACTAAGCAGTATCTACAAATACTTGACTTTGTTTGTGTAACGGGGGAATACTTTTTATTTCTAATAAGTGTGTTTGCTCTCTTAGTACAACAGAAAAACATAACTTTAATCTATGAAACGTGAAATAATCGTTTTCTTTGATTACTCTGCATCTACATTAGCCCGCTATTAGCAGAGTGGGCTATGTGGGAACACAAGCACAGGGTTTTATAACCAGACGTCAGGGCTAGACTGGTAATCTGGGGCCAGTGTCCTGCAGGTTTTAGATGATGTGTCCCTGATCCAAGTATTTGCATACTTCCTGAAATCTGGCAGCCACGGCACCTTAATCTGATAAAAAAGCAAACGGTCAAGGCCAAGAAGTGTTAGATGAGCAGCAAGTGTCCGTTTTAGGCTACATCATAGCATTTTAAGGCTGCACAGTACTTTGAATTTGTTGTGTCTATGCTGTGGTTAAACATGTTTTAAAATGCACTCAAACAGGTGAAATAACAGATTTTAAAATTGCTAAATGATACGTAAAAGCTTTGTAGTTTAAGCATTACTAAAGTAATTGTAAAAAAGTATTAAAAGCACTTGACACTGTCTTACTCTTTTTCAATGTGGGCATACCTTTTGCTAACAAGACATAGTTGCGGGCTAGTCTAAGCCAAAAAAAATGGCAAGGCCACTTTTTAGTCCAGCCCTGGATGTTATGCTCAAATACAAATAAAGCTTGTTATTCAAAAATAACAATAAAAGAAGACATGTAGCAGTTTCCTTCCAGTCCGCGACGCTTCCTCTAAATAACCAGTGTAAAGAAGACTTGTAGCTGTTTCCTTCCAGTCCGCTGGGTGGCAGCCGCGACGCTTCCTCTAAAAAAAATAAAGAAGACTCTAAAAGCAAAACCGTAGAAAGAGACTGTAGCAAGACAAAAAAGCACACTCTCATTTTCAATTTTAGGCTACATCACAGCATTTTAGATATTTAGGTTAAAGGTGTGTTGAAAGGCTGCACAGTACTTTGAATTTGTAGCCTCTATGCTGTGGTTAAATAGGTTTTAAAAAGCACTCAAACAGGTGAAATAAATTCTAAAACAGCAAAATGATACGTAAAAGCTCTGCAATTTAAGCATTACTAAGCTGTGTAAAAAAGTATTAGCAAAAGGTATGCCCACAGTGTCAAATGCTTTTAACACATAGTTGCGGGCCGGTCTAAGCCAAAAATGGCAGGGCCGATTTTTTTTGTCCCAGTCCAGCCCTGCTAGACGTCAACCAACACTGCCTTTCCTGGCGTTCTCGTAGACGGGAGCCAGCGTAAGCTGGATTGTGAGGCCATTTTTAAAACTGCTGACGGTGCTTACCGATATCGCAAAGAAACGAGCGGCGGGCTGCGGTCACTTCCATTTTCACCGGTTAACAACGACGGAAACCTGTAACACTGCAGATGTTGTATTGCTAATGTTTTGAGTCAGCTAAGGGTCCAACGTAGAGCCAGCAGTGGTTTGTGGGATTTGTAGTTTCCGAAGTAACTCTCAAATACACCCGCAAATGCCGTCAGGCCTTAAAAAAAAAAAAAAAAAAACCGAGTGCGGAAATGTCAAAACCATTTTCCTGGCCTTGCCACTCGAGAATACCTCCAAAAGCGAACCAATCACCACAGACCATGTTTTACAGCATTCAAACGCATGGGCAGCGGGTGAATTACTTTAAGGGTGAAAGTACGCATGTTTGTACTATTGATGCTTTTTGAAGGTTTTCAATGAAATTATCTGACTTGTTGTGTGGTACAGTCGTGCTCGAGTTTTTGTTACTTAGCATCAATTAGCAGGTATGTGTTTGTGCATTACCTCCATACAATACACGAATACAGATGATGTCTTAGCTAATAACCTCATATTCCACTCTGTTTTCATCCATTGTGACACACTGTACAAGTCAAACTGATGGACTATCATTCACAACCCAAAGAGATGCCCCATGTAATCTGGATAAGGATATAATTGTGTACACTGAAGCAGGTATTAGAAAATCTGTTGCAACATACAAATACTAAAAAAGGTAAATAAACAAAATATTAAAAATAAATCACACACAGCTTTGGATTTTGACAAATTTTTTCTCTTTTTTTTTAACTTTGCAGTACAGAAATCATTTGAGCCCAACATTTTTTTTTTTTTTTTTTTTAACAGTTGTTCAAAACAAGATATCACAGGGCTCCCATCAGTTCAATACTGCTGCAGTACACATTTGGTCCTTCTGAAGCAATTACACATCAATCTGCCATTAATGCTCGGGTCTTAAATCATTGTGCATAATACAGGAACTAATAAATTTCCTCTGATGCATTATAATAACTCAAGCTGTTGAAAAACTGTTCAGGTAGTTTATGCTGAGCTACAGTACTTACAGTATGCTGTCTGGCTGTATAAGAAAAACAAAATTATGGGGGTTTAAAAAAAAAAAAAGAAAAAACCCTAGCCCATACACCACTAAACCACCATTTTTACAAAACCGGACCACATGATGAGGGGGCTGAGGCGTCGCCTTCCACGACTGTGTGCTGTTGCTGGGCCTTAAAGTGTAAGAATTGCCATATCCTGCAAGGAACACTCAGCTCAACACACCACAATTTAATACAGACGCACAATGCGTCTTGACCTGACATGAAAGAGAATACCTGCAAACAAACTATCAGCTGAGTATATAGTGTACATCTTTTCCAGATACTGTTGATTATGAATCATTTCATTTGGCATCTTTGGACTATGCATCACCTTAAGATGAATTAGAAAAATGTAGGGTATTAACTGTCTATTAGGCATAACCAATATTAGTGCAACACCCACCTGAATGATCTGAAGACGCATAGCTCCCTCCCTGAACCCTATCCAACAAAACTATATCATCTCTATGTATCATGAACTTCCTCAATGGGCAAACCGTATTTGAATAATCAGCCAGTCCACTGGTGTTTACATATTTGTGTAGGTTTTCTTTTTTTTTTTAATGGTTTTTTTGTAAGATTCCTTGTCTTTGATTATCAGAGTGTTGGACCGGTCGCCTCTATGAATCATCATCACCAAAGGTGTCTTTCTTCTTGCGCTCCATCTCAGCAAAGTCAAACTCTGAGCCTGTCATCCTCTTGTAGATGTCCTTGATGTCGTCACAGGTGGTCTCAAAGTGAGTCGTCGCATCATACGACCGAGAGATGAAGATCTAGAGGGGAACAAAAGTCTAAATATAAGTATTCCTTAAGTGCATACAGATAGTCAAGGTCAGGCAGAGCTTCATTCTTAGATAGAGCTCAAGCAAAACAAGAAAAAAAATGCAAAAGACACAAGTCATGTCCTAGACATTTAATACTAAGATTTGTTGATTTGTTTTTGTGTTATGGCCAGACGGCCAGACCTACAGCAACTGGCAACAGGATAAAATGCAGCTGTTGTTGCGCTGTGATAAACAAGCCACTAAATACATATTAGAGTTCAATACACAGACTCTGCCTTCATTAAGTGAAAAATAAGCTAGTTTATTTTCTGGTCCCATAGATGCCTCCACCTAAGGCATCTTCTTTAACCACATAATATCATGTGGTGCGAAGGCTTGGCTAAGTTTGTGTTTAGCCATAATGTTAAAGTAAAAGCTATATTACAGATACAATATCACCATATGTGCTATCCCTTTACTAAAAGGGCCATCTGTCTCTAAACAGCAATCATGCTAATGCCGCTAACACAGTCGCTGTGTCCAAATTCAGGGTCTGCATCCTGAGAAGAAGCGGTTAAAATGGAGCTCCAACTTTTGCTCTTTTCCTTTTGGTTTAGTTCATTTCAGCTCTTAATTGAAAATAAGCTGTTTTCTACATCAAAGAATACAGATGAGCAAATGATTCATTTCCAAATATATTAACAGCTCTCTAGTGAGACATTAATGTTGAATAAACCTATCCAGTTTAATGCTCAACTTTAATTTCAGCCAAACCAATTTGCTCAGGAACAAATGAGCCACTGAAATAAACCAAACATCAGCCGTTAAGAGATCATCTGAGTGAATTATATCCATGTTTAACTTCCACTCAGCCGCGAAAGCCAGCGGGGGTTTGAAAAGGATGTGCCGGGAGTTGGGCGCCAGATACTTGAGGTTTACACATCTACATTCTCACCTGAAATGAATATTTTGTGTCACAGAAACAGTCATATGTAAAACTTTTTGGCCGCTCTACTCCACCATTGCTGTGTTTGAGTTGTGCTGCGCAATGAATCATGGGATACGGTAGGCCACAAAAGATACACCAGACCCATCCTTCAAATCCGTGGAAAAGAAGGACGCATTCGTCGACAGCATTTGGAGGAGGCTTTGAATTTGGACAGCCTTTGTTGCCTCACTGTGACGTAATCAGCCTACAAGCGGCCTTCGAAGGATGCAGCCCGAGTTTGGACACGGCTCATGTCTACTATACTGAAAGAGTTGGCTGAAAGCGCAGCTTTGCAGTTGTCATTTCCAACTCATCTTCATTAACTACATCACTGATTTTACCTGTGTTTTCATTACCCATTAAAACCTGGAAACCTTCCTGATATAAAACGCACTCCAATTCTGAATGATTTTATTCAGGCCGGTCTGTCCATTTAAGCTCTCTTTTGATTTGAGCAGCCTCTTCAGTGGTGGCATTTCTATAGAAGTAAATCCATCCTTTTTTAAATTTCTATTCTGATGCAACTCCCAGCTGCTCCACTGTGCACGCAAGACCAATGAGAAGATTAAAAAAAAAAATTAAAAAAAATACAAACCACCTTTTTTGAAGTTCAGACTGATATACTTGATTGGTAATATAAGTGAAGATGGGGGATAAGGATGCATTTATGAAAAATTCTGCCACTGACACTTTTTTTTTCTGTTGGTATTTGGCAACAGTGAGAAGTGTCCAGAAAAGACGGAAAAGATACAGAGACGTATGTGGACCTGGGGAGACCGCAGTCCATGGTTGAGATTCCAATCCACATTCAGTCCTGTACTTTGTTCCCATTAACCCTTTATTACCTACAATAAAACAAGTTCGCCAGACCATATCTTTACATTTTTACATGCTGTAGTGGCATTTTTTGGAATATTTCAATTTTTTTTATACATCAATAGAATCTTTATATCCCAAATTTTTAAAATATGTATGAAAGAAATCCATAGTAACTACAGAAATGAGCTAAAAAGTGCAATAACCCACAAAAAAATTGAAAATCGTTTTTTATTTTTACATATTTTTCTAGACACAGAAATGCCATAGCTGTGTCCTTCAAAATTGTAAATGAGAAAAAGATGCACAGAGGCCTTTTAAACCACAAAAAATAAATTTTAAGTGTGTTCATGACTTAATTTGTAAGATACACTAATTTTATAAATTGTAGTGAAAAATGAAAAATAAAGAATACTGTGAAGAATTTGCAAA
This sequence comes from Pterophyllum scalare, assembly GCA_024447675.2. Classification (NCBI taxonomy): domain Eukaryota; kingdom Metazoa; phylum Chordata; class Actinopteri; order Cichliformes; family Cichlidae; genus Pterophyllum; species Pterophyllum scalare. The sequence goes on along the minus strand of JAMQGT020012975.1, from coordinate 19,971 downwards.
AAGACAGCATGTGCATCAAAATAAACTATTTTCAATAGTGTACTCAAAGTTCTAAGTGTCTCTGGAATGTATACAGGAAGTTATTAAGTCAAACATGCAGTGTTTTCTGCTGTGCCAGGCCTAGGAGAATACAACTATCGTTATACCACGTTAGGAGAGATGGGGAGGGCAAGGGTGGTGGTGTCTTGATATATATAAGAAATAACATTTGGTGTCAGGAAATTGAGTGGCTGAATGGGCATGATTTAAAATGCTTAGGCTTAAATGTTATGTTATCTCCTCAAATGTCTTTCTCAATTATTGTAATGTATCATCCCCCTCTTCAGATAGTGGCTTTTATGATAGGTTTGAAAAATTACTTAAAGATTGTAATTTAGGCAAGAATATAAGCGATTCGCGGAAAAATGACGTCACTTCCTGCTACTGCAGGTAGTGGCCATATGTGATAGTTCATGTGACAACGTGATTACAGACATTCCAATGTAGGAAGTGCTGTTAGCCGCTAATGAAAACAATGACTGCATGAATTATGTTTTGTTTGCGCTTCATATGCAAGTTTACACAATTTCTGCAAACCGATTGGAGGAAGGAATATAGCGCTCCAGGGGACATGTTGAATGCATGATATGTAAGTGTAAATTCTCTGGTTTTATATGCAAAAACAATTATTGCTCTCTCTTATTTGGTTGCAGTTCTACCGTCATTGCAAAATGTGCATGCAAATGAGGACACTGGCGGGCCCGCCCACGGGCCGTGATGCATGCTCAGACACAATTACATTGAATCTAAAAGAAAAAAAAGAAGGGAAAAAAAAGGAAAGGCCTGCTGACTGAATCTAGCCTCCCTCTAACTTTATGGGAGGTCACAGTGAGAGGTCATGTTAAAGAGGTCACTGTCAAGAACGCAAACTGTGGCAACAGCAGCACACTGCTCACTGTAAAAACATGCAGCACAACCAATATTTCATCTTATTCCGCTGATCATACCTGGCTTTCGGTGCCCAAGTCAGTGGGTGCATACTGGTCACTAATGCTGACAAACTTCTGCTCGATGGGCTCCAGTAAGTCCAGGGCTGGTTTGATTTCTTTCTCTGGGTCACCCGTCTCCACTGTGGTGCTAACGATGGCGATATATTTACCCTGTGCAGCCACGTTGTGAGCAAAGGAGATCATACAAACATAGATGTCTGGAAAAAAGAAAAACTGAAATTAATGTCTGGCGATGCAACTGCAGAGAAGTTCAAATATTGTCATTTCATGCCAGCACTTAACTTTTTGATGCAAGACATTTCATACCCTACAGTTCTCACTGCTCTACACACTTACAGCATAAAGCCAAGCCAGTCACACAAATGCCAAAATAACACCTCATATTTCTGGCAAGTGACTAATTTTAAAAACTTATTTAAGCCATTCATCATACTTCCATCACTAAATCCCTCACCATGCTTCCTGTTGACCTGATTCTGGGGGATGATGATCTGGCACGAGTTTACATCGCCAGTGTTGGCTATGGGATGACTCAGGATGCAGATGGCTCTGATCACTTGCCCCACTTTGTTGACACGATCCATAACGTAGCTGGGGTCACAGATCAGCTGCTTGCACCTTGCGATCTGTGATAGGCAAACGTAGACAAGAGGTCAAAGGAGTGGACAACACTAAAGGGCATCAGCAAGCACGTTTTGCTCCTCCTACTGTATTAGAATTGGTTAACATGATTACATTTTCCAACTGGCCACCATAAGTTCAACAACTGCCGATACAGTCACTGTGAGCTCTCCATCAGAGGAACATATCACAATCTGTGTACAACTCATATGTCTAGGTCAACACAACAAAAGAGAACGAAAGACCTGTCAGACATTACTGCGACCTGCAGGGTGCCAACAGGTGTGCTCTACTTTTAAATCAGAACATAGAAGTTAGGTTACTCACCTCCCCCTCAGACTTCACTCCCACCACCTTCCCATTCTCCACCACAATCTCTTCGATTGGCTTGTTCAACATGTATGTCCCCCCATAGATGGCGCTCAGCCTGGAATGAATTCACAACCACAAGTACCACAACCTCATGCTTAGCACTAGCATTCACACTGAAGGCAACATGATTTTACACATTTGTGGGTCACAGTTCAGGATGTTAATTGTGCCTCTATAGTGGAGTACTCTTACACATTCATATAACAAGCAAAAGCGCCCCAGACTGATCCCAGAAGGAGACACAAATCCCTTTGGAATTGCATCAGGAAGCACATCTGGTGGAAAAAAACTGCCAAATTAAACAGCTACTGCTGCAGCAACTCCTTGGGAATAAAGGAGCAACTAATGAAGCTTAGAAAGAAGCTTAGAAAGTCTCAAGAATTAACGGTAAGAAGCTAAATGAAACCAAAATTTAATAATACTAATCTAATAAGACTTGAAGACTTTATTTGGGAATTATTAAGGTAGAGTTGACAAGGCCAGACTAGAGACGGGGGGCAATCGGACTATGGGAGCAGACCACCCAACCCTTATATTATAAACCACATAACTTAAGAATTTCCATCCTTGTGATTACATTTTTGTTACAAAAAAATAAAAATAAATCACGTGTGTAACAATGCAAAGTGTCCCCTACCTGGCAAAGCCTTGTGGCAGTTCTCCCAGGCCGTACAGCGGGTAGAGGTACGGGCTCTTGCCGTATCGGGCCAAAGACTCGCTGTAAAGCTTTATCCTGTTTATTGCCTCCATGCAAGGTTGATCCAGGTAACTAAGTTCAAAAACATAAGGACAATTTAAAACACTACAAATTGCACAATTTCACAAGATGAAGGGCATCATAATCATGTGCAACTAAAGGCAATGTTAAAATAAGATACGACTACTAACTCATCTGTGCGGTAGAGTGCAAGAGAATGGCCGGTGAAGTCAATGACTTCCTGGCCCAGGTCAAACTTCTTGTATATTTCCCTCATCGTCGTCTTTTTTGGGTCGGCACCTTCCATAGTCTTGGGGTCATTCTCATCAAAGTTAGCAATATAGACCAGGAACTTTCTGAAGCGCCGCTTCTCAAACAGCCCCATCAGACCTTTGAGTGACAATGACTTTGGACAGTGAGTAAATCCATAACTAGAGCAGCAAAGCATGAGTTAAAAGAAAGCTTTCCACCCAACTGTTCAGTATTTAACGACACTTACTGGATGCGAGAGCCTCAGTCTCAGTGGAGGGAACTTTATGGATTTTGGGCTTCTTGTACACAAAACTGCCTTCAACCACTTTGAAATCCAGGTAGCGAGTCACCTGCGTGATCAGCAGCATGCGGACCAGTTGACCTGCAACAAGGGGACACAAACATCAGCACTACTTTCATTTACAGAAACCTTTATCATTATCATTTATCAACATCCTTGTAATCTTTGCCCATTTAAGATTATATAGTTTCTGTGTGTATAATACCATTGGCCATGAGGAATTTAGGAACAAGGTCCACGTTCCAATCCCGGCCTTTTCCCATCGACTCGGGAGGGCTGCCGGGAATGTTGAAGCGCTTGTAGAGCTGTAGTGAGACACATGACCAGACCTGACTCACAGGAAACAGCTTCCACTTTCACAGAGCAGCTTAATTTACTAAATCATTCCTACTTTCACAACAGGTTACTTCTATCATCAATACCTCTGCTGGATAAAAGAGCCATCATTAGCCATAAAATACAAAGAAAGTGTTTATCATAATTCCACAGCTTGCGCCACTCTTCTTTGTTCACTGAAGGGAATCAATCTAACTTCCACAGGATAATAAAGGCAAATCAGGGGAGTCAGAAGTCAACTTACGTCTTCAAGAGGTGTGATGGAGGCGCTCTCACCTCCATAGTAGGAGTTGCGATCCATGTGCAGAACCTTTTTCCCATTCACTGACATGATGCCTGATAAAATACATTCCTGTTGGGAGAGACAAAAAAAAAGTACAGAAGATGAGTTAGACCCAAGCCAACAGCATGCAGTTCTTGCATGTCTCTTTACTCAGTTGTGATTTACCAAATATAACCTACCCCTTTAGTCTGCCTGTGTCAACATAAGCAACAAACATCTTCTATGTTTATATTATAAATGAGGAAGATGTGCTCAAAAATCTGTTTTGTGACATTTAATGAATGCATAAACACTGACTGTCAAACAATCCACTTGAGTGTATCAGCCATTTTCAGAAATGCTACCAGTGTTGACTGCATGTTGGTCCTGGTGGATCAGATCATAGGACTGACCAGTACAGAAAGGGAGACTCATAACATTATGGATAATACTGAAGTCACTGTGTGCTTTTAAAAAAAAAGAAAGAAAGAAAGAAAAAGAAAAGTAATTAAAAAAAAATTATTTACTCAACATTTAACAGGTTCAGCTCCCCTGTATGCAAATGATTAACACATTTTTCCACTGAAGCATTACTTCAAACACTGGTTTGGTACCAAAATTACTGCAGTCCAGTATATGCTGCTATGTTTGTAGATATGCAGAAACACTGACGTCCATCTACACCACTCTGGTCTTTTCAAACCACCTGATTTACACTTGCACCACAAAGTAACACGTACCACGCAAGTGTAACATCCCTGGTTCAGTAGCTAACCTTTTGTATGTCTTTTCCCCTCCCTTCACTTCTTGTAAGTCTCAATACTTTTAGCAACAGTCAGTGCAATGTGTGAAGTAACTCAGTAGGTCAGGTCTTATATTAACACACAATTAAAGATGGGCTTTTTTACTTTAAAAAGGATAACACTTTTGTTGCTGTAATTCACTACATGGCTGGGCTATTCATGCTTTACATGTACCACATTACACTGTTTACATGACTTTAAATCTTCACTTTTTAGGAATTGAAGCAGCAGTGAGGCCAATCATGGCTCTGGTCAGACATGTTTATGACTGCTGCTTCCTCTAAGCTTCAGAAGCTTGGTTGTGATATGATTACAGCACAGTGTTTGTACAAGCTAGCTAATGGTGTGAGCAACACGTGACTCAATTTTACGCTAAAGGAAGTTGTACTATTGAATGAAAAGTTCAGGAGTATGTGGAAGAACTTGTTTCTCACAAAACAAAAAGGCAGCACTGAGTTACGGCAGCTACTCTCATTTCCTGTGGCCAAAAAAGTGAATGCTTACAGTAACCTCTAAGCCTGTCAACTCTTAGAGCGGATGTCCCATTACAGATAAGACAATACTTACTAGTATAGCACTGCTGCTCTCTTGAAAATCAGTTACATTAACTGGGTGTTAAAAAAAAAAAAAAACTTAGGTGAAATAGAAAAACTACACTTTAGGACAAAATAAAAACTAAATGAAATTGAAGCAATGCTATGCTTTTTAAAACAAAATAAAATAAAAGTCAGTCTGAAACATGTAAACCCACTCTGGAAACTTAACTGAATTTGATACAAATAATAAATAAAAATGAGAACCTACTAAATGATAACCCTGCTACAAATTCATTCAAGCTGGTTTTATATGTAAGAAACACCAAAAAAAAAACAAAAGGTGGGGGTTTCAGCTCAGACCAAGCAAACTGCTGGACTTTAACTTTAATAGCTTCATTGCAGCTGTGCATTTATCCCACTTGAGGAAAAGGGGAAAAGAAAAGTCATCAAATTAGGCAAATGTTAAGTCTCTGTTTGCATCATTTCTATACACGGGATTGCTACACTGCACACTTTTGTCAAAGAAATAGTAGGGGAAACAGCTTTCTGTAAAAGATGCTGTCCCAAAATATCATTTGCTGCAGTGAAACTGGATCATGACAACCGCTGAATGGTTCATCTACTGTGTGATCCTGCAATGTGTCCAACTTAAAAGGCATGCACACACATGCTACAGATAAATATCTGAGCCAGAGAGCCAATCTAATGTGTCACTGTCACTCCTTTGAGGTGACGTGACTGAAGTCAACCTGCTGCTGCCTACATAATGCGGACTATGACAGAGGCCTGGAGGAAGCCTAGTTATCACTAGCACTGTGTTCATGATTGGGAGGGGGCTTATATTAAGCCAATATAAAACAACCGAAGCAGTGACAAAGTTCCAGTTCAATATTTAACACATGAAACCCATAAACATCACAAGGGGAGGAGTTAAGGGCAATAAAGTTCATACAGCGGCCTGAAGACCAAACCTGGATGGCTTTCTGCTCAATCACATGATGGAACATCAGCCAGAGCTCTGTAGTGTTTCAAATACAACCTGAATTTTACACAGCGAAATTAAATGAAGAGCTACAAATTTTATATCAAAGATGGGACCTAAGTATAAAACTGAAAGGATAAGTATGATTGATGACCACTTGGGTGTTTATATGTCATCTGCTGCTTTTCTCCATTTCATGTGACAGTTAATGAGTCGCCAGTTGAACAAAAAACATCAGCTTGGAAATTTGTCACAGGTATCTTTCACTGCCACAATGTATCACCAATGCGTTTACTTAAAACAAATCTCTATAGCATTAAAGTGTACTGTGCAGTTTACGTCCCCTCAGTTATGCACAGATTAAAGCACTACATCCAAAACACGTGATGAGCTTATAAAATTAGAATGGAATGTGCTAGATCCAGAGGAATTTTCTTTTTATGACAGCATTTTATAGCAGTGCGTGCTTCACAAAATGTTTATAATACATCTTTACATTTTGGTTTTGTAATTCTCAAACACACCACTGAGAGCTATAATCTAACCAAAAACTGGCCAATTAAAGGAAGAGTAAGGTCGGCACGTCGTGGCCCTCAGCTTTTCAACCACAATCTACCTTAATATTTCATTATTTCATATTAAACATGACTCTCAGCAGTGGAACTTGAAATTCTATTATATTTAAGGCCATCGTTTTCACACTTGGCTCGTGTTTCTTTTTCCATTAAGTCATCCCAGCTTTGTTTGTTGCTTCCTTCTTTGCAGAATCAGTTTCCTGGTTGTGTGTTCAGTAGTGTCTCGTCTTGCCTATGCCAATGTACTCCTCACAGCAGATGAGACGTCTTCTAATTCTTCAACTTATCTTCTCCTCCACACCACAAGTTTTCAGCTTTTTTCCAGAGCCTCGCCAGTTCACGGCAGGTGCTGGTCATATCTCCTGGCTGCTTTTTGCAAGTCACCATCCTCCCTCTTGGCCTCTTCTTGCCTTAATTTCATCGTCGTTTTGAGCGTCTTAGCCTCCAGCACTTTGGCCCGAGGATCCCTTATCAATTCCATCACTTCTCCCATATTACTGGACTCATTATCAGCAGAGTGCCTCAAATTCTCTAATTGTAACTTCTAAGCTCCTTTTTATAAGTGGAGTCTCATGTTCCATCATGTGTCTCCGTTAAAGTTTTCTGTAGTCATAATGTGACAGAGAAATTTTGCAGTTCCTTTTCTTTTGAATACTTAATCTTGGATTTTGCATAAGAGTACCACAACTCTAAAATATTTATGTAAAGGTTATATTTTGAGCATTAATTTCTTTGGCCCTACTACCTGATAGTAAAATCCTGTTTTGGCATAACTGTTTGCCATTATCACAATTAGCAAGCGGGAACAGCTATTAGCACTAGCAAGCAGCCGTCCAATAGCCAGGTGCTAAATATTGCTGCATTTTTACTAGCTAATTAGCTCACACATGCTTTAACAATGAATGAACATATGGCTATGTAGAGCAGGTCATCTACAAATTGGAAGGTTGGTGGTTCAATCCCTGGCTGCTACAGTCTGCATGCCAAAGTATCCTCGTGCAAGATTCCGAACCCCAAGTTGTGCTCCAATGCAACCGTCGGGAGTATGAATGTGTGTGAATGTTAGATAGTAAGCACTTAACTGTGAAAGGAAGTGCTTGTATGAATGTGTGTGAATGTTAGATAGTAAGCACTTAACTGTGAAAGGAAGTGCTTGTATGAATGTGTGTGAATGGGTAAATTCAAATGTGTTTTATAACACGCTTTGAGTGCTCGGCTAGAGTAGAAAAGTGCTATATAGTTTTGTTTAAACTGGCCAGGGGTCATTAGGGCGTTAGTTATGTTCACCCTTGCTGTGTACATTTGTAAATGCACAACTTATGTTTTACATTTGTTTACGATGATTGGCCTGTTAAACTTACTTAACTGTGGTTTCGTGATTGTAATGTCATAAAGTTAGGACTATGAGAATACACTCCACACCAGAGGTGCCTAACATATGGTATAATTTCTTTGTTTCACAGTTGCCTGGTCCAACATGGAAGCACTGAGACACTGTTAATCTCTTTGGCTTAGTCAGATAACATATTTTGTGCATTTAAAATCCAGTAGCCAGATTAGTAGTTGCATGATTTCAGGGTATGCATTTTTCTTGCTACATATTTTTTAACCACTGTGAAAATATTAAGAATAATCGTGATATGAAATTTTCATGCCATTTAACTGTCACAACAGTATCTGTATGTTTCTCAACCACTAAACGCTCCTCTGCTCGAATCTCCTGTCTGGAGGCTAAAGCTGCTTACTCCAACTACCAGCATCATAATGTGAACCAGGCCATCCTTAGGTACAGTTTGACATCTTGTGCCAAGCCACTCTTCTAATGTGTCATTAGTGGACAGATGGGTAACCCCATCCCCCCAGCCTATTAAACCACCCAAAATCCTAGAAGGGATACAAACAAAAGCCTGCCCAACAATTTCCAATTACAACCCATGGCACAAAGTACACTACCCACTAAACGTATGACAACTAATTCCTGTGTACATAAAGAAAAAAAATAAAAAATAACGATGTATTAAAGTTTGGCCAGTCGCCTCCATATCCTACTAGTAAACAAAGCAGTGCCTTTGTGTGTAGCCGAAAAGGAGAAGGGGAAGGTGGCAGAATACAGAAGTGAAGTACTTTATTTGCAGACAGAACTAAATCCATGTGAAACTACACATTGCCACCTCAGCCTTTAGGTCTGCAGGTCTGTTTTGGCTAGCTGTCAACCAGCTCTCACTAAACTGGCTTCCAGTGTACTTGCAGTAGTATACTTTCAGTTCCTCTGCCTTGTTGGAACCACACCCAGAATGAGTCCACCCAACTTAACCCTGTATGTGCCTGCCCAACTGGCCCTGTCTGTTCAGCAAGAAGCTTTCGACTGACGCAACTTAACGCTTGCTGTCATAAACAAATGTTACTGTACAGGTGGTGATGAAGGCACAAGCAGCCTTTTGGCTTGCATTTAACCCCCAGGCTAACCACGGGTTTTCAAGACATGTTTTAGCAACATAAAACTGAAAGGAAGTCAGTCGGTAGAATGAGCTCCTTTAGAAGGCTATGATATGACTGACAAAATTTTTCCAGGAAAACAAAGCTTACGCAGCTTCACACTCTACTGAGTCAAGTACTTTCGGGCTTTTGGGCGCACTTAAGAAAAACAGCTCAGGTTTAACTTAACATGGGAGGTGAACAACCTGCTAGGAAAATTTGCAACCACAACTGTATGAACACGTCCCAAAGTCTTTTCAAGAATGTCCTGAGATGTCAGGACAGTGCTGCTGAACTTGTACACGACTCACTTTTACTGCCCAGTCTGTCGAGGGGACCATACAGAACGGCGCTAAAAGGAAACTCGAGATAGCTAGTTTGCGAGACTTTCCGCAGACGAGCGGCGTTTGGTATAGTTTTGCCCCAATGGGATAAATTTGATGACACCGCTGCAACAGGACTTTACTCTGTCGTTAGGAGGCTAATAAATTAGCTTAATGTAGGTCAGCTAACGTTAACGAATTGCTCATGAGCAGTCTAATCTTATCTTGACTAAGAAAAGCTGCCTAAATTGGCGCCCAATTTCTGCATATCCAAGCAATTACTGCCCTAATTAAACTCAAGCGTCAAGACAATGCTTCTTAAAGATACAAACAGCTTGAGAGTTTAAACTTATCTCCAGGTCGTTAACAGTTGCTATCGTTAATCTTGTTCAGACACTGATAGCAGATGCAGGTAGCATGGCGCTAACAGTTAGCGGTAGCTCCTTCATTTAGTTTCCATTACCTAACATGTAAACGCTCACACTCGGTTAGCGGCTAAGCTAGCTACTTAGCGTTAACCCTGCTTATTAGGCCCAGTTGTCTCCAAGCCAAACTGCCAAGCGTTAACCGTGCTGGTAACAGGTTGCAAATCACACCCACGCTGTATCACATTGTTTGATTCACTCTCACCGTAAGCCCGGTTCCCAAAACGATAACATCGTATTCTTCATCCATTTTTTCCAAGTCTTTGCTCTTCCGCTCCGGAATATGAGGAAAGAAGAAAATGGAGATCTGTGGGGCTACAAGTGAGAAGGGGCTGCGGCTCAGAGTCAGGCGCCTCCGGGGCGGGGCTTCTCAGCCTGTCAGTCACTCACTGCAGGAAGAGGCGTGAAGGAGTGTCTATAACTGAATACCTTGTGGACGTGTTAGTTCACAAAGCACAGGTGCAATAATGCAGTCACAACACCAAGAGGGACCAGGTAGGGCGACGAGATCCCAGCAAATTAGATGTGGGACAAACATTCTGTTTGTGTGGGACAATGGGAGACGTTGGCACAGCCGGATGGTAGTGTGACAGTTTTATATCTAACTAAATAAAAACCATAAACTGGGCAGATTACAGGAGTGGATTTAGCATGAGAAGATCAAAAAAATCTGAATGCCATTTACTCACTAAGTAAACGCAATATGGATAAAAGGAAGCCCAGGTTTGTCCTTCTGGATCAGTGCATATCTTTATATACGGCTGTCTTCCTTTTCTATGCCAGGACTGAAGTTAGTGGTAGCTGTTATTTGAGCAGTTTTGTCTGGTAATCATCTTGGGGTTCCAGCTGGGCAGCTCTTTTGTGCTCTACCTGACAATTACGGCAAGTTACACCATATCTGACACATACTATCAGTTCACACTGTTTTCCCATGTGCATAACTGGAAAAAAAAGAAACTAGCAACTATATATATCAGAATCAATTTATATATATATATATATATATATATATATATATGTATTAATGTATTACACACACACACTTTTGACTGGTACTATAAAGACCTGGATGAGCCTGAGTCCTGACCTCAACCCAATAGAACACCTTTTGGATGAATTAGAGTGGAGACTGTGAGCCAGGCCTTCAGTTGAAGCTGCTATAGCTGCAAAGGGTGGGCCGACAACATATTAAACCCTATGGATTAAGAATGGGATGTCGCTCAAGTTCATATCCGTGTGAAGATAGGTGAGCAAATACTTCTGGCAATGTGTGAGTGTATATATACATATATATATATGTCTATATATATGGACTAGATGTATGGTCGGAGCACCTGTTTAGCAAAGGAAAAGAGAAAACCATTCAAGTAAACACTAATTTTATCCACATTTACATTCATTCACTAGTTTTTTTTTTTCCTCATAGTACTTTTGTAAATACACAATAGACAGCCAAGGAGGTTATGGCATATTATCAAGCACATTATCAGATGTGATGGCTGATAATGACAGCTTCATTTGTGTTTTGTGTCCAGGCTTCCCAGGAGCTGTCCCAGCAGGCTGCAGAGTTAACAGTGAGATCAAAATACAGTCAGATCAAGTGAGATTACCTTTAGCAACTCTACACAATCTGAGCAGACTCATTTAAATCACAACATTTTTCAGCTTTTCTTTATTTCAATAAATTAAGAACTAAGCACTAACATGTGTGTTTAGAGTCACGACAGCATTGTTTATGATTTCTCTGGCAGGTAACATTCAAACACTTGTTCTACATCAGGTTTCCTGGAGAGCTGCCTTGCGGTTGTTCCGGATTCATCCTCGGAATCTTTGAGCCCGAGCTGCAGGAGCGTCTTGGCTGCTTCAGCGTGCTGCCCAATGACTGCCATGTGAAGAGCTGAGAGCAGAGGAGAATATGAGAGCAGTATCCAGCAAACCACTAATTGATTTTTCACCATATTAAAATGAAATCTGTCTTTTTCATTCATTTTATGCACTGCAGCTTAGCAGCTGACTCTCCAATTCTGACTCTCTCTGCAATATAAATTTTTTTTATTCTTCTATAAGCATTAATATATGATCATAAAAGAGGGGACTGATTGATTAGACCTTATATAAAATTTTAAACTATGTTTAAATTATATTTTATACTTTAAATATACAAACATATATTTTCAGTCTTTGAATTATTAAATAATTAAAATGTGAAATAATTTTAATAATTAATGCAGTTTGTGTCTTGTCTGTAAAAGTTAAACTCAGGCGCACAGTTCTGATTAACTCAACCTTACATATTGTTTTTATTCCACACTTTATCTTTGATTAGATGTGCACAGTTATATAAAATGACTTTTATTTTTTAAAGTATTAATATACAAAAAAACATAAAAAGTAGGCCAGGCTGAAGCGCAGAACACATCCCCGCTTACCAGTCCTTCCTTTTCTGTCCCGAGCATGAGCATCAGCTCCCAGCTCCACCAGTGTTTTTATAGTGGACGTGTGGCCCTCCTGAAAAAGACCCATACAAACGTGAATGATTTCAAACTGTAGCTCTAGTGCTGTCACTCAGAGAAGGATCCCTGCTCTGTGGCTTGTCTCCAGGCCTTTGTTCTTGTCTTCTTGTGTTTAGTATGTAAATCTTGTATAATCAGTCTGAAGAAAAAAAAAAAAAAGGTCAGCATAGTCAAACTTTTTGCCTAACATGTTAGCTTACATAGCAGCTTTAGCAGTCCCTTAACATTAGTCTTTGCGATCCAGAGCCGCATATAAAACAAAATAAACAGTGCATATGCATAGAAGTGAGTTCTTGGAAAGTAGTCTAGAATTAGTCTAGTCTGACTCTAGAACATGTGCTTCAACTGGTAGCAGCTAAGTTTGGTAGCTCTGATTGTTTCTGGATAACATTTAAAAACATTTCTCTTTGAGGCCTAATATCTACTTAATGATGCATTTGTTTCCAAAGGGGCCATTAGTACACTGATCAGAAGTAAAATATGATTTAAAAATGAGAAAAATAGGAGTCTGTTTGAGTGGGAAGTGGGAAGCAGCAGCACCTAGTGAACCTCAGTGGTGTTTCACTTTAGGACACCCCCCTCCCCAGTGGCCATATCCGTCTTCTATGTACAGGCTATACTTAGCTGTCTCACCAACTGATCACTTGCAGCTGTTTTACCTGTCAAACATTACTGTTTGAATTACGTTCACCACACTATCTATCACTTCAGCTGTTCATATCATTCCTGAAATATGGCTGCAGTGTGGCAGGGTGCATTAAACGGGCTTCGAGGCAGTGTTCAGCTGGGTGGGACGTGTTAGAATAGCATGCACATGGATGCATAAAGGAAATTAGTTACATAAATACAGTATAATCCAGGTTAGAATATTTTTCACTGTTTCAAAGTTTAAATCTACAGCATGAAGAAAATTTTGATTTAGTTTCAGAACTATCTAGAAAGATAAATGTGGTATTCATTAGGGAACAAACCAGTGATCCAGATTTGCACCAGCAACCCAAGTATTTCAGCATTGAGCTGTTGCACTCCTCCAACTGAGCTACCACAGGGAGCTGCCTGAAGCGATACTGCAATTTGTGGATCTGTGGTAACCACTGCATACTTCAACAAACCAAAATATCTGCTGTTTTGGGGATACTGACACAGTTCCCAAGCCATCCCATTTTGGCCCTTCTCAAAGTCAAATTCCTGTGCTGCCCATTTTTCCTGCTTCCAACACGCAACACACGGCTAACCAGTCACTTTCTTTCTTTTTCAACCATTCAACAGCTTCCCACATGACTGCTGAAATCACTGCTCTGACCTTTGCAGCGTAATGCAGGGCAGTGAGCTGGATGTTGGTCGCCCTCTGGTTCACATCTACATTCAAGTCCTTCACCAGAAAGCGCAGAGCCTCATCCTGGCCAGTGATGGCTACCTGGTGCACTGGCCGAGCCCCGAGTATGTCGGCAACTGTTGGAGATGCCTGCGACACACACACACACACACAAACACACACACACTGAGGTCAGGTGGAGACAGTACATATAACTACATCAGTGCAGAAACATTACTGCAGGGAAATGCTTTGTTCCACCTGGTGCTTGTCTAAAAGAAGCCTGGCCACAGAAATGTGTCCATTCCTGATGGCATCCATGAAAGGAGTGACTCCACAGCTGTCAGTGCTGTCTGGTGTGTAGCCACATCTGGAAAAAAATACCAGTAAATGTGAAGATCAGTCAGACAAAGTTATCTGTGAACTGGGAATCATCATCAAGCCAAAAGAAGTCATAAATTTAAAGGTGTGGAAATTTTCAGTGTCAAAAAAGGACTCAATGTTTCACTTTCATTTTCATAACACTTATTTATTTCTTTAACTTCTGGGTCACATTTAAATGGTTTTCTATACTCTGGGAATTTGTTGTTTTAGGACATTTTAAATTGACATATGTTAAAAAAACGGCCTGCAGGTGCTGACACCAAAAGTCTAAAACAACATCCAGGGTTGACTGAATTTGGCTTTAAATGGAAGTACTTTCCATATACAATTTCAACATACCTGTCCAGCAAGATCCTAACAACCTCACTCACACCCATGCATTGCTGGATGAACAGAGAAAGTGTAGGTTATATAATATCACTCACTCATTACATCTCCATGTGCTGTAACTACAGACATCAGTGCACCTGCAGTGTGCAGTGGCGTCCTGTGCGTCTTGCTCTCCGTCCTCCAGACGTCTGGTGCAACAAGTAGCAGGTGCTGTATGACCACAGGATATCCTTCTCTGCAGGCGATGTGGAAGGAATTCCAGCCGTCCTTGTTTCTCAGTGCGGGGTCAGCACCGTGGCAAAGCAGCTCCTGGATGATGTCCAGATTCCTCCGAGTGCATGCCATCATCAGAGGAGTCCTGAAAGGGAGAACATAAAACTCCTCTGACAAACCATCCATCCATTCTCTTCTGCTTATCCTGTTCAGGGTCGCGGGGGGGGGGGGGGCAGAGCCTATCCCAGCTGCCATAGGGCGAGTGGCAGGCTACACCCTGTACACCTCCTTTAACAATGGCCAGACATATTCATAACCTGTATGTAAAAGATTTTTCACATACAGTACCAGTCAGAAGGACACACTCACCCATTCATTCATTCATTGAATGGGTGAGTGTGTCCAAACCTTTGACTTGTACTGTACTTAATAAATAATCTATGGGACATAGAGCCACTAGGGGGCGTGGATAACCAGGGGAAAATATGAAGTGAACGTTGGATGGATCTGATTTATGAAGAGAAAATAAACAAAAACAAGTTTGCTGATGTTATCACACCGATCTTTACTTAGATCTTTTTTAACAGTTACTTGCTCTACAATGATAGAATATATATTATACTATTTGTAATATTTCCTAATACTGAATATAGTTTATGAAAAAACCTTTTTGTAATATTAATTTTCAATGCCCCTCATCAATGAACTCCAAGTGAACTTTTTTTTCAGCTTCTGAAGGGGGCTTGCCAGATAAGGAGTACCACTATAGTACAGTCAATATGAATATATAATTTAAAATTTATCATGACTTTCAAATCCTACATCGGAAGTTGTGTCTGAATTTGAAATAATGTCTAGTTAGCGTTTTAATTTAATTTCTTTAGTATTAAACAATTAAATTGCACACTATCATTATCTTTTGATTAAGAAATATTAAAGCATTAAAAGAAGTATACCAAAGAAAGAAACTCAGATTATTCTGGGTGTATTGGGCCAATGTTATTATGACATTTATAAATCGTTTCAGTCTCTACGTGAATTAAAAAGTTACTCCTTCGAGCCGGATTCGAACCAGCGACCTAAGGATTCCAGCATCATGCCTCTACAGTCCTCCGCTCTACCAACTGAGCTATCGAAGGGGGATACCTCACATCTGACCACGGTTCGGTTTTCAGCAAACTACCACACAGCACATTTTTTGGGGGCTACTTTCACAGTGCAGCGTTTACCCTCACCAGTCAGCCTTCTTCAGGCTGTCCACCTTGGCGCCTTCCCGGAGCAGATACCTTACACATTCTTTGTGGCTCATGGAGGCAGCTTCGTGCAGCGGCCTCTTGTAGTCGTTGTTGTACACCTCTACCTCCACGCCAAACCGCTTTATTAGATACTCCACAATGTCCAAGCGTCCGTGCCTAGCAGCGTAGTGCAGCAAGGTGTCTCCGGACTTGCCGTAGTGTTTGCTACGAACAGTTTGCGCCGCAGCCGAGCCGCCTAATGTTATGTGTTTCTCCAGAGAGGCTAACTGTCCGTCCTGAGCGAACTTCGCCAACAGCTTCAAAGTGTTTTCATCCATGCTGGGTGCAAGTTAAATCCTGCTGCTGGAGCAAAAAGCGGCCTACGGTTCAAAATGAGAACAGTTACTCTGAAGTACTGAAGGCATGCCGGGGAGGACTGTTTACCAGCACCATCCTCGATGAGCGGCTAAAACTTATGTGGTCAACCATGACCTAACACTGTGCCACTTAAAGTAATCAAAAATACACAAATGTTTGTTATTTTTCGCATTTGTAGATTAAAGAGAAGGTATTTGAACTATAAATTAGGATCATACAATGTGTTAATAAACTTTTTTTTACAACCCAGTCAAAACAGGTTTAATATGATCTAACATGAAAACTTTTGTTGCCCTCGAAGGAGAGCGTGTCCATATGGATTGTGGGAGATGTAGTTTTTGTAGAACAGTGATTTGGGCTCTCTAAACGCCCCCAAGCTGATTTTAAATTAGTTAAATAATAAAGAACGATTCAGTTTAAATTTAAATACTGGTATAATCAGTGTCACTTTCATCATATATCTCAACTCGCGGTTTTGGTTAAAACATGAAGGTAACTGTCAGACTTTTTTTTAATTATTTCTCATGCTGTAGCTGGTTTGCCCAGCTTATAGTTTATAACCCCGTTTCTGGCTAAATGTCGGTAAAGAATTAAAGCGTTAGTGAAAAAGATGAGTCACATCTGGAGGAAGAAGGAGGGGGAAAGGTGGGAGAGGACAAAAGTTGGCTCGTTGGTGAAAGTGAGTCTCAGTCCTCAGAGGTTTTACAACATGGACCATGAGCTCCAGGAACGGGACTAACCACAACCACCACCCTGTTTTTGCTGGTGAGCGTGTTTCAGACATTTGACACTGGCTTTGTATTGTGCTTAAAAACCGATCACTTATCAAATCAGCAGTGGCACTGTCTTTGTCTTCTGGAAGTGCTTTTTTACTCAGATAATGTTCTACATGTGTATTATGATTGCATGATGTTGTAATATGTGACTTTTTTTGCAGTCCTGCTGTGTTACTTAACAAGAGAACTTTTTGTCCTTTTACACTGAAAGACCCTCCTTTTAACTTCACTGCTTAAACATGATGCAGCTTCAATCTGATGCAGCGTGTTTCATTACTTCTCTTTACTTCATCATCTTTTTTTGTACAGAGGAGAAACATTTGAAACTTTTCTTTAGGTAATCCCAAAAGTGAACTGTTCTTAGGGTGATGATTTATGCAGCTTAGTCACACATACACAGAACTATACAAACTTTAAGGAACTTCTTCCTGAAAATAAAATAAAAAAAAAAAAAAGTTGCTTTAAAGCTGTGCAATTAATGTAACTATAACTCAATGCGTAATGTTGTGTGCTAATTCTCTTCGTTCAGTTATTGCTGTAAATAGGAGCACCTGAAGTGTGAGTGCAGACAGGCGAAGCACCGACCCACACATGCAGTGCTTTACTTTAACCCTCAGTGGCTGCTGATCCATGCTGATTGTAACCTGCTCCCATCGGGAATCTCTGACTCTCCTCTCTTTCCAACTTTTACACCTGCTACATACCAGATTGTCCTTCATTTTAATATACGTATATAAATGATATTATATATGAACATAAAGCTGATTTTTTTACTTCAACAAGGTGCCACTTCATACTGCTGCTTCTCCTCTTTTTGACAAAGTATCTTACTTGTGGTTATTTATATGGAGCGGATGGTTCCTGATGCCCACTCAAAGCCACACAGTGTGTGAATGAGGTGAATTTGCAGTCTGCTTTCTGTTGGTGTGTCTTTTTGTTTTTCCTTGCTTTGGTTTGCATTAGTTAGAAAATGCACATTAAAAGGATCCTTAGTTTGAATCTGTCCTGAGTGGTGAAAAATCAGAGAATAGCACATGTACAAAGCAATAAGCAGGTCTGTGAAGCCCCGGGACAATAAAATAAAATTAAGAGTTGTATAAACTGTAAAAACACAAAAAAATAAACCAAAACAAAAACCAGACGAGATAGCATAATTTATGTACACACTGAAAAGAAGAGTGACTATTATAACTATAAGAAGGTATTCTTAATATTAGAGTCAATATGCAAAAAGTTCATATCCCATCTGTTTTATATCATGTGAAATAAATGTTGATGTTCTTAAAACATGCTTGTTTGAACTGGTTTTTCACGGCCGAGTCTTTGATCTTTAAACACTCATGGCATCGATCACGGGCTGAAGGGCCCACATGGCATGTGGATGGAATTATGAGACCAACTGCAGGACGCTGCTGTGCAGTCTGAAGGTGGGACTTTGATGTTCGAGTAAAATGTTCTGCTACTGTGGGAACCAGTGGGTAGTGGTCATCCAGGCCTCCAGAGAGAAAGTGGCTGATCTAGGAGCCCGTCGTTGGGCTTCAGTGTAGCCAGAGATATCCTGAGTTCCTGTTCTGTGCTAGTCATCATTTACAGTCTTACTGTGACTTTATAAAGATAATAACTATCAATCTCAGATGATAACCAATGCTTTGCATTTTGATTGGATTTCCGGTCAAGGTGCTTACTGTTTATTTGCAGCCTAACTCTAGTTAAACCTGGTTGGTCATTATTTGGCCTGGAAACCAGAAGGCTCCCAGTACCAAAAATCTTGACCCCAGGCCGTAGGAGGGCAACAACCCAGCAGCAGGACCGCTACCTCCGCCTTTGTGCAAGGAGGAACAGGAGGAGCACTGCCAGAGCCCTGCACAATGACCTCCAGCAGGCCACAAATGTGCATGTGTCTGCACAAACGGTTAGAAACCGACTTCATGAGGATGGTATGAGGGCCTGACATCCACAGATGGGGGTTGTGCTCACAGCCCAACACCGTGCAGGACGCTTGGCATTTGCCAGAGAACACCAGGATTGGCAAATCCGTCACTGGCGCCCTGTGCTCTTCACAGATGAAAGCAGGTTCACACTGAGCACATGTGACAGACGTGACAGAGTCTGGAGACGCCGTGGAGAGCGATCTGCTGCCTGCAACATCCTTCAGCATGACCGGTTTGGCAGTGGGTCAGTAATGGTGTGGGGTGGCATTTCTTTGGAGGGCCACACGGCCCTCCATGTGCTCGCCAGAGGTAGCATGACTGCCATTAGGTACCGAGATGAGATCCTCAGACCCCTTGTGAGACCATATGCTGGTGCTGTTGGCCCTGGGTTCCTCCTAATGCAGGACAATGCTAGACCTCATGTGGCTGGAGTGTGTCAGCAGTTCCTGCAAGATGAAGGCATTGAAGCTATGGACTGGCCCACCCGTTCCCCAGACCTGAATCCGATTGAGCACATCTGGGACATCATGTCTCGCTCCATCCACCAACGTCACGTTGCACCACAGACTGTTCAGGAGTTGGCGGATGCTTTAGTCCAGGTCTGGGAGGAGATCCCTCAGGAGACCATCCGCCACCTCATCAGGAGCATGCCCAGGTGTTGTAGGGAGGTCATACAGGCACATGGAGGCCACACACAATACTGAGCCTCATTTTGACTTGTTTTAAGGACATTATATCAAAGTTGGATCAGCCTGTAGTGTGTTTTTCCACTTTAATTTTGTGTGTGACTCAAAATCCAGGCCTCCATTTTATTGAAGTTTTTGACCATTCCTTTGTTTGAATAATTATTCAATAGAAATCAAATCCACTGACTGCTTATCCTGTTCAGGGTCGCGGGGGGACTGGAGCCTATTCCAGCTGTCATAGGGCGAGAGGCAGGGTACACC
>JAMQGT020012974.1:15000-32420 GCA_024447675.2 Pterophyllum scalare | reverse complement strand
GGTTGTGCTCACAGCCCAACACCGTGCAGGACGCTTGGCATTTGCCAGAGAACACCAGGATTGGCAAATTCGCCACTGGCGCCCTGTGCTCTTCACAGATGAAAGCAGGTTCACACTGAGCACATGTGACAGACGTGACAGAGTCTGGAGACGCCGTGGAGAGCGATCTGCTGCCTGCAACATCCTTCAGCATGACCGGTTTGGCAGTGGGTCAGTAATGGTGTGGGGTGGCATTTCTTTGGCGGGCCGCACGGCCCTCCATGTGCTCGCCAGAGGTAGCATGACTGCCATTAGGTACCGAGATGAGATCCTCAGACCCCTTGTGAGACCATATGCTGGTGCGGTTGGCCCTGGGTTCCTCCTAATGCAGGACAATGCTAGACCTCATGTGGCTGGAGCGTGTCAGCAGTTCCTGCAAGATGAAACCCGCCCGTTCCCCAGACCTGAATCCGATTGAGCACATCTGGGACATCATGTCTCGCTCCATCCACCAACGTCACGTTGCACCACAGACTGTCCAGGAGTTGGTGGATGCTTTAGTCCAGGTCTGGGAGGAGATCCCTCAGGAGACCATCCGCCACCTCATCAGGAGCATGCCCAGGCGTTGTAGGGAGGTCATACAGGCACGTGGAGGCCACACACAATACTGAGCCTCATTTTGACTTGTTTTAAGGACATTACATCAAAGTTGGATCAGCCTGTAGTGTGTTTTTCCACTTTGATTTTGTGTGTGACTCCAAATCCAGGCCTCCATTGGTTAATAAATTTGATTTCCATTGATGATTTTTGTGTGATTTTGTGGTCAGCACATTCAACTTTGTACAGAACAAAGTATTCAATGAGAATATTTCATTCATTCAGATCTAGGATGTGTTATTTGAGTGTTCCCTTTATTTTTTTGAGCAGTGTATTAGTGTGTGTCAACAAATATGCATATTTCACTACTAATTCAGCTGTTTACAGTGTGTCCACCCAACAACCTGGAACCATCAAAGGAAACTGCAGCTTAGAAAACTACTGCAGCTTCATCTTTGTCAGTGCGTCTGAAGTGCTCACTCTTTTTGTAGCCTGTAGCTGAAATCTACTGAAGACACCTTTCATCTTCACACAAGCAGGAAGCGGCAGGCCTCCATTGCGCCCAACAACTACGTCACACAGCTCTCGGCACGAATGCAGTGACCTGGGACTGGACCGGAAAGTCTCCGTGAGGCTAAACGGGGTCAGAGAGCCGTGCTGGCGTCGGGAGCGGTAGCCTGCCACAAAGAACGCGCCTTTCAGCGCTTTCCTGTTTGTCGGAACACGTGGAGCTCAGAACCACAATGCCAGAGATCCTGTCTGTCTGCGAAGATGACTCACCCGCTCTGCAACACACGTTTCCAATGGATCAGCGGAGGAAAACGGATGGATGGGTAATGGTATGCTCTCACTTGGTAAACTGAGTGTCCCACACAGGTTACGTTTTAAAAAGAAGAGTAAAATAAAGTTTTTCAAAGATCCCAAAGATAACTGAATAAGCCTGGCTAAATAACTACTGCTTTCAGCAGCACGTTATCATTTTTGTTTACACATAAATTATAAATCACACGTTACCGTCAGGACTGTTTAGTTCTGTCAGTGTTAATTAATATTCGCCGTTAAACTACATAACAAATCAAATGCCTCTGCTTGCGTATCAATTCCCCGTTGTTAATATTAAATGTGAACGTCGACGTAGGACATCTTACAATAGACCAGCTACGGAGTCCCGACGTCACGCAAACCCCTGCTGTGCTTTACGCTAGAAGCAAGTGTGAGTGGAAAAAGGAGGGCAGCCTGAGGGCAACTTTTCTGGCGGAACCTCACAAAAATAGCTTTTCGTTTTGTTTGAAAATGCGTCAGATAACGACGGAAGGAGCCCAACAAGATTCCCAGCCGACGCTGGAGGAAAACTGCACCGATAAAACAGCAGAAAGCGGCATGGAAGGACAGGCCGTACCTGATCCCAAACAGGAACCGGCCGACAACAACGAGAGCGGCAGAGCAGGAATAAACGCAGCGAGTGGCCGCGGTGCCGCTGAGGAGGAAGGGGACGACTTGTCTGCCGTCCCCGGCGCCGACGAAGAAACCGCTGCACCTAACGAGGAGTCGGGCACTGGTGAAAGGGGCCCGCATATAAAACACTGTGAAGCTGGGAAAAGTCCCGCACAGGGCAGTTTGGCAAGTAGCACCAATTCCGCACAAGAGGGCTCCCGGGTGCTGAAAGACGAACAAAGAGAGGGGGAGAACGTGTCCACCTCACCGCCTGCTGACCGCACAAAGAAAGCCGAGCACGGCACCAAGAGAAGGGCCAGCGTGGAGCTGAACTCGTCGGACGGAGAGCCGCTTAGTCGGATGGATTCAGAAGACAGGTTTGTTGAAACAGTAAGAGGCCTGAGACTGATCTTAGAGCAGCCCAGAGGAGGCGTTAACTCGCAGTACCACGCCAAGTTCACAGCTTTGAATGACAGTTTGTTTACAGGTTAAAAAGTGTTCGCTTCCGCCGGGTAATATAGTTCTTGGTCGTCTGTATGTGACGCGCTGGGCTGTAACTGAGTTCACTGCAGCTCTGTGGTTAGTAAGGAAGTCTTTGATCTCAGCAGTTCTCATCGCACAAATATGATGGTCGTTCTTGCTAGCACAAAAGGAAAACTCAACTGATTGGAAAAGCAACTTGTTAGAGGTCTGTGGTGCCGACTGGGGGAACCATTACCTCACACAAAGCTCCCTATATTCTCTATAAATCCGAATAAATTCACCGAATAGCTCATTGCTGAGCAGACAGCGTTTGTAATGACCTCTTACTAATTAACAACGGATGGAAGCGAATGTCAGAGGAAGGTCACGTCCTAGGATCCTTAACCTTGCTGCATTCAGGAATAACTGCTCTCGCCTTTCTTGAATTTATGAACTATCATCTTTGTGAGCAGATAAATACAGAACAGCAGATGGAAAGAACACTTGCACCCAGTAGTTGTTAGAAAGCAGATGTTTGCCATGTGAGTATGCTTTTAATGCAAACACAACACGTCCTGCAGCTGTTTTGTGGAAGCCTTCCAGCAGTTGGCGCTGATTATGGCCATGTGACCAGGAAGCAGCTGCAGGAAGTGTTGGGAGAGCAAACCTGGGGTCATCTTAGTTTATGTGATTCATATAAGCATATAGTTAGGGTAGAAGTTGGTCATTTTCCACATGCAGGTTGTTTTTGTTTTAGCTAGGTGCTAGCTGACAGCATGTGTCCATTCTCTGCAAACAGTACACATGCTGATTATGTTAGGATGGCACCTCTCCATTTCCAGCATCTGTTTGGGAGAAATAAAAGGTTTCACTGACTTACAGACAGCTTATTCATGGGGCAAAGAGGTTTCATCACAGTTTTTAAATGATTTTTTTGGCCTTTTCGAGGCTTTATTAGACAGTTCTTAGTGAAGAGAGAAAGGAAACTGGGAGGAGAGATGGGGAAGACATGCGGTAAATGGTGACCGTCGGGACTCAAACCAGCACTGTCCACAGCGCCATGCGGCATAAACGTGGTCACCTGCTCACACCCTGAGCCACCCTGGCGCCCAGGGTTTCATCACCTTTGACCAGAGATTTATGCAGTTATAATCTCACACTGAGATCAGGCCATTTTGATACTGCTTCAAAATAACTGCATTATGTTTCAAGATGGGTGCCAAGGTGCACAGTTTTACAAGGATTGGTAAGTCCTTTGTAATGAAGTAAGTGGACTGCTACTTCTAATGTGCCTTGTTATGCTATTTGAGCACTCAAAGCACTTTATTACTATAAGCCCCATTCACCCATTCAAGCACTTTTTTCCATGCTTAGCATCTAACATTCTCCAATGGATCATCAGGGGCAAGTATCACTGTAGCAGTCTGAGAACGAAGTGCTCGATTGGGGTGATACGGTACTATGAGGTCTTTGAGATAAGATGGGGCCTGATTATTCAAGACCTTGTATGTTAGGAGAAGGATTTTAAATTCTATTCTAGATTTAACAGGGAGCCAATGAAGAGAAGCCAATATGGGAGAAATCTGCTCTCTTTCTAGTCCCTGTCAGTACTCTAGCTGCAGCATTTTGGATCAGCTGAAGGCTTTTCAGGGAGCTTTTAGGACAGCCTGATAATAATGAATTACAGTAGTCCAGCCTAGAAGTAATAAATGCATGGATTAGCTTTTCAGCATCAGTTTGAGAAAGGATGTTTCTAATTTTAGAAATATTGCGCAAATGTAAAAAAGCGGTCCTACATATTTGTTTAATATGTGCATTGAAGGACATATCCTGGTCAAAAATGACACAATGTTACTGGAGGCCAAAGTAATGCCATCCAGAGTAAGTATCTGGTTTGACACCATGTTTCTAAGATTTGTGGGGCCGAGTACAAGAACTTCAGAAAATTAGAGGTCATCCAGGCCTTTATATGTCTTTAAGACATTCCTGCAGTTTAACTAATTGATGTGTGTCATCTGGCTTCATGGATAGATAAAGCTGAGTATCATCTGCATAACAATGAAAATTGATGCAATGCTTTCTAATAATACTGCCTAAGGGAAGCATGTACAATGTAAATAAAATTGGACCTAGCACAGAACCCTGTGGGACTCCATAATTAACCTCAGTGTGTGAAGAAGACTCCCCATTTACATGAACAAATTGGAGTCTATTAGATAAATATGATTCAAAGCACTGCAGTGCAGTACCTTTAATACCTATGGCATGCTCTAATCTCTGTAATAAAATGTTATGATCAACAGTATCAAAAGCTGCACTGAGGTCCAACAGGACAAGCACAGAGATGAGTCCACTGTCAGAGGCTGTAAGAAGATCATTTGTAACCTTCACTAATGCTGTTTCTGTACTGTGATGAATTCTGAAACCTGACTGAAACTCTTCAAATAAACCGTTCCTCTGCAGATGATCCGTTAGCTGTTTTACAACTACTCTTTCAAGGATTTTGGAGAGAAAAGGAAGGTTGGAGATTGGCCTATAATTAGCTAAGACAGCTGGGTCAGTGATGGCTTTTTAAGTAGCGGTTTAATTACAGCCAACTTGAAGGCCTGTGGTACATAGCCACCTAATAAAGACAGATTGATCATATTTAAGATTGAGGCATCAATAATTGGAAAGACTTCTTTGAACAGTCTAGTAGGAATGGGATCTAATAAACATGTTGATGGTTTGGAGGAAGTAACTATTGAAGTTAATTCCAAAAGATCAACTGGAGCCAAAGAGTCTAAACAAATACCAGCAGTGCTGAAAGCAGCCGAACATGAAGATAAATCTTGGAGATGGTTTTGAATAATTTTTCCTCTGTCTAAAATTTTATTTGTAAAGAAATCCATGAAGTCATTACTAGTTAAAGTGAAAGGAATACTGGGCTCTACAGAGCTCTGACTCTTTGTCAGCCTGGCTACAGTGCTGAAAAGAAACCTGGGGTTGTTCTTATTTTCTTCAATTAATGATGAATAGTAAGATGTCCTAGCTTTACGG
This sequence comes from Pterophyllum scalare, assembly GCA_024447675.2. Lineage (NCBI taxonomy): Eukaryota > Metazoa > Chordata > Actinopteri > Cichliformes > Cichlidae > Pterophyllum > Pterophyllum scalare. The sequence goes on along the minus strand of JAMQGT020012974.1, from coordinate 26,909 downwards.
AGGGCCTTTTTATAGAGCAACAAACTCTTTTTCCAGGATAAATGAGTATCTTCTACTTTAGTGAGACGCCATTCCCTCTCCAGCTTACGGGTTATCTGCTTTAAGCTGCACGTTTGTGAATTATACCACAGAGTCAGGCACTTCTGATTTGAGGCTTTCCTTTTCAGAGGAGCCACAGTATCCAAAGTCGTACGCAGTGAGGATGTAAAACTATTGATGAGATAATCTACCTCACTGGGAGCAGAGTTTAGGTAGCTGCTCTGCACTGTGTTGGCACATGGCACTGAAGAGCATAATAATGAAGGAATTAGATCTTTAAACTTAGTTACAGCACCTTCACAAAGACTCCTACTGTAATAAAACTTATTCCCCACTGCTGTGTAATCCATTAAAGTAAATGTAAATGTTACCAAGAAATGATCAGACAGGAGGAGGCTTTCAGGGAATACTGTTAGGTCTTCAGTTTCAATGCCATATGTCAGGACAAGATCCAGAGTATGATTAAAGTGGTGGGTGGGCTCCTTTACATTTTGAGAGAAGCCAATTGAATCTAATAATAGATTAAATGCAGTGTTGAGGCTGTCATTTTCAGCATCTACATGGATGTTAAAATCACCCACTATAATGATTTTATCTGAACTGAGCACTAAATCAGATAAAAAGTCTGAGAAATCAGACAGAAACTCTGAGTAAGGACCAGGTGGATGATAGATAATAACAAATAAAACAGGTTTTTGAATTTTTATGTTTAAATAGTTTTCTGCTGATTTTAGGTTTGTTTTTTGGTGGTCTGGGAGCAGGCACCGTCTCTATGGGGATGGGGTTCTGGGGGGATGGCAGGAGGAGAGAAGCTGCAGAGAGGCGTGTAAGACTGCAACTCTGCTTCCTGGTCTCAACCCTGGGTAGTCAGGTTTTAGGAGGGTTGATAAATTTGGCCAGATTCCTAGAAATGAGAGCTGCTCCATCCAAAGTGGGATGGATGCCGTCTCTCCTAACAAGACCAGGTTTTCCCCAGAAACTTTCCCAATTATCAATGAAGCCCACGTTGTTTTTTGGACACCACTCCGACAGCCAGCGATTCAAGGAGAACATGCAGCTAAACATGTCGCTCTGGGTCTGACTGGGGAGGGGCCCAGTGAAAACTACAGAGTCCGACATTGTCCAACCCCAGAATGCTGTACTGTAATGGGACAGTCGTTGTTATATATTCACCTGCCAGTGGTTTTAATGTTGTGACTGATGATGGGACATGCTTAGTCATTAGAGCAGTTGTTGCTTATCTTTGCTCCTTAGCAGTTGTTTGCAGGAGTTTAATGTTCAGCTATTGAGCCGCCCTGGATCTCAGAGACATGCAGTTAGTGGGGTTAGGCTAACTGTGACTCTAAATCGCCCGTAGGTATGAATGTGCGTGGTTGTTTGTCTCTCTGTGTGTTAGCCCTGCAACAGACTAGCGGTGTGTCCAGGGAGCTCCTTGACTCTGGCTCTGTGGCAACTGAGACAGGCTCCTGATGTTGATTCAACTTTGATGTTTTCATCAAAGTACTAGTTATCATTTTAATCTAAACTTAATACAGCAAGTGATGAAATTAGTGTTTGGTTGATTATTTCTGTGCTGTCATAATTCTTGGCAGTAAATCTGATACTGTAGGTAAGCCTGTTTGTTCCCCTGACATGGAGCCACATTTGTAAGGAAAGTGCATTTGTGGGTTGAGCAGCAGAGTTGAGGATGTGGCTGCACTCATGAAAAGTCTTCTGTTAATATCAAACACAGTAAAACAGAGACAGCTTATGAGAGGCTTCGTCTCGATGTTGTTTCCACTCAGATTTCATGATCAAAAATAGGTTGCCAACAATTATTTTTGTTGTAGTTTTCACTGGCTAATTAAAACTGTGCATCCCATAATCAAATGTGTGTGTGTGCGCCCTGTTGAAACCCATCTGAATATACATAATTTTAATATGATTCCTTTTTTATAAATGATTATTATGGATTCATCTTTGTCTCGACTTTGTTTATAGAAAACGTTTTGTATTCACAGATGTTACCGAACCGTCGTCCTTGGCGGAGCTCAAAGAGGAATATCGTGTATGTTTGATGGAATTTTGTCATTGGGTTTAATTTCTTCTCTGTCGTGTGTTTCAGTATAAGCTCCACTCTGATGGACATGGAGAGTACAGCATCCAGCGGTCGCTCTACCCCAGCTATGCTCAATGGCCACACGGGGGGTGGAGTAGCGGGTAGTGGCTCAATGCCGGCGGGGGGCAAATCTCTGAGCTACACCTGCTGTTGGGATCACTGCCAGCTGCTGTTCCCCAGCAGCCCTGACCTGGCTGAACACATCAGAGCAACACATGTGGATGGACAGAGAGGAGGGGTCAGTGTCTGGCATGTTAGTTCCTGTGTGGGTGTTGGTGTCAGTTACAGGTGGAGGCACTGGTGTCATCAGAGAAGCGCTAATGAAACCAAAGGTGTAGGTTTGTAAAATCCTGTTGTCAGTGTCAGTGTGAACTTTGGTGAGGCAGCACTTTCTGGATTTGTACTTCAGGGGTCAGTAGTGAGTGCTGGGGCTACACAGAGCTTAGCTGGTACCAGTGTACTCAAACAGTAAGCAGGCCTGAGCTTCTCTAAGTCACCATTGTGAAAACCAGAAATAACACAAAGCAGGAGGAGCTGTGGAAGGAGGCCCAAGGCTGGCATTTCCCCCGCTGTACTGCAGGTGAGAAACGGGGGTCAGCAGGAACAGTGGAGGTCAGGTTCTGTCTGAAGATCCAGAAAAGCTTGGCACGCAAAGATGGCTCACAAGGATTCAGCAGATCCACCATGTGTGGCTCAAATATGAGGCTTACAGGTTACACAGCTCAATTACAGCTAGCTGGCTGACCTCCCCCTTTTTGCTGTTACTATAGAAACTGCATGATGTACTGATGAGTTAAAGGGGGGGGTCTTGTTGTTTTAACCTGTTCACACAGTAAAAGCATGTAATGAGGACTCTCCTCTGCTGCTGCTAAAAGGGAACGAGTTCTAGCTCTGCCACAGGAATGTGTCTTTGTGTTTGTGCCCACAGGTGTTTGTGTGTCTGTGGAAGGGCTGTAAGGTGTACAACACTCCGTCCACCAGTCAGAGCTGGTTACAGAGACACATGCTCACTCACAGTGGCGACAAACCTTTTAAGGTATGGTTACATTTTCTTTGTATAGCACCAAATTACAGCCGGCACCTCAAGGTGCTTTATACTGGAAGAGACCCTACCTCAGTGTCTGTGTTTCCTGCAGTGTGTAGTCGGGGGCTGCAATGCCACTTTTGCCTCACAGGGGGGGCTTGCACGTCATGTCCCCACTCACTTCAGCTCCCAGAGCTCATCCAAAATGTCCAGCCAAGGTAAAGTCAAAGAGGAGTCTCCATCCAAGGCTGGCCTCAACAGGAGGAGGAAACTCAAGAACAAACACAGGCGCTCCCTCCGTATGTAACACACACAGACACACACAGATTTATGATGCAGCTGTACTTGACTTAGGTAAATTTATATGGTTTTGTTTCCAGCACGACCTCATGACTTCTTCGACGCTCAGACCATGGACGCCATCCGTCACCGAGCCATCCTCCTCAACCTGGCAACTCACATCGAGAGCCTGGGCAACGGACACAGTGTGGTCTTCCACAGCACGGTGAGCTCTCTCACACAGACACACACACACACACACACAGAAATCATAGACAGTTGTGATGTCATGTTTATGTTTGTACATGTTCAGGTAATAGCCAGGAGGAAAGAGGACTCTGGGAAAGTGAAGGTCCTGCTGCACTGGACCCCTGAAGACATGTAAGTCCACCACCGTCTCTGTCCACCAGCAGGAGGCCTGAAGAACAGGCCAGAGCGAGCGCACGTTTATGGGCTGAAAGTGATGCTGTGATATGATTGGCTTCTAACAAATGTGTCCCACATCTGTTCGAGTGCAGTTGGTGGCTTCAGCGTTGTTCAGACTCACACAGTGAGTGTAGCCACGTTCTTGTGTTGCAGACTGCCAGACGTGTGGGTGAACGAGAGTGACAGACTGCAGCAGAAGACCAAAGTGGTTCATCTGTCCAAGCTGCCCTCAGACACCGCTGTCCTGCTGGACCCCAACATCTACAGGTGTGTGTCTGTGTCTGCGCTGCTGCTGCTGCTTGTAAACGTTTAACAGTGAAAAGGAAAATATTCAGAGCATTTTTCTCTCCTGCAGGATGTTCTTCTGACCACCTCCTGGTGAACTCCACTGTCACTTCCTGCTAATCCACAAGGAGACCTCCTCCATCTTTGTTCCTCCCTCCTTCCAGAGGGTGCTGGGAGTGTAGTGGCGGTGTGAGGCCTCCACTGTTTTCTACATTAGGTGCTAACTTTACTGAGGATGTGTAAGTAACACAACTAGTCTGAAAACTGACAGCTGTAACTGTAGACTGTAGAGAGAAGCGGTCTTTGTAAATACAGGAGATTTGTAATATATTTTTATACTTTGGATTTTTACTGTACTGTAGATAGATGTCTTTCTTTCTGCCAAAACATTTTGGAATAGATGTTTTAAAAGATGATATTGGTATGTGCATTGTGCATATAGCTGGCACTGTTTGATGTCATTAAACGTTTCCAATGTCCATCTTCTCTGACGTCTTTAGTTGTTTCCATGGGAACTGTCACAGGACCTCTCGTATGTTGATGAGAACAAAATGGAAAGTGTGCATATACATATACATATATATATATATATATATATATATATATTGTGGTTTAAAAAACAACACAAAAAAATCCTAATGGATACCGAGCAGAGGAGCTCCTGTGCCTCCGGATACTCCAGCTTCCTCCTGCGTGGCCATTAAACAGTGCATAGAATAAAACACTGCATGTGTGCTTTGAGTGGTCAGTGAGACTAGAGAGGTTCTATATTAATGAATCTAATGCAGTTCAATAAACACCTTTAAAGTCTTTATGGAGTTCCTACATCTTCAGGTTCTGTTGTCATAAGGTGATACTTTATTGTTCAGGGTGGACTGTATTATTCTTATTAAATTTAATTACATGTTATCCTACTAACATGAGGGAAACCAGTAATTAGGACTTTACTCCATCTGCTGGATTACCTTTGATTTCAGAGCTCTGCTCATGTTTGTGTCGGGACTAAAGATGGAGCTCAAACATATGAAACACTTTAAACAAGTACATCACTGTTGATCGCAACATGATTTATTAATATTATTGATATTTTCCAAATATACAATACTGTGCAAAAGTCTTTGGCCGCACCTCATTTCTTTATATTTTGCTTCCAAGGAACCGCGGTCCTGGTTCTCCAGGTGCACTGAAGGTCATTTCTTTGGACATCAGCTTTTAGTCCAGTCCTTATCCCAGACCAGTTCACTTTTATTTATATGGCACCAGATCACAGCAGACAGACACCGCAAGGTGCTTCATACTGTAAAGACCCTACAATACCCAACACAACCACCCCCTGTGAGCACTTGGACCATTTTCATAACATTTTTGCTTGTTAAGCCACATGATGCACATGAACACTGACTGAACCATTATAAAAGGCACCTAAGTCAAGGATATGCCAATCTCTACAAATAACTGAACAGTAACATACTAATTTTAGGTACTCTGGTCCTAGCAGCCGGTCTCAAAAGCAAATAAATTGTTACCTAATATGTGAAAAATACTATTAAAATAGTAAGGTAATTCTCAAACAGCTATGTGTGCAGTGTGTCCTTCAACAATTTGAGGAAACTGGACAAGTGGAGCCACAGGCTATAAAAACTACATCAGATGAAGAGTAACTGAAAGTCCTCAAGAAGTAGTAAGAAAACGCAAACAGCAAACCCGAGATCCTTTGTCTATCAGCTGATCCGTTCCTTAGGAGGGTGTCAGGAAGCCATTTTTAGGGAAACGGAGAAAGGTTACGGCCTAACAGGTCAAACTGTCTTAGGAAAATATTGACCTTTGGCACAAATAAGAATTCTACCATCTGTTTTGTCTCATAAACCATGTTTGCCCATTTTAATGAATAACTGCACCTATTTCCCATTTTCCTAGCAAAATATAAAGAACTGAGGGGTGGTCGGAGATTTTAGCACAGTATATAGCAATTAAGTTCAAACAAATTTTACATACAGAAAATTAATTTTCTAAAATACGGATCAGTCCGTACGTTTTAATTTTTATTTTAAGTTTTTTTTTTTAAACAAAAGCAATTTAAGAACATTTATTGCGACAGCATTAAATAAGTTTTTGAAGCGCCGAAATAAAACAAAAACAAAAACTGACGTCATATTTAGCAGCCGGAAGTGTCAGTGTGAATCCAGTCTTCAGGAGAATGGCTGGGCTGCTGAAAAAGGTACGAGTAGAGGTCATGTTATATTTACGTATTTTGTTGTGTTACTGTTGTTTGGAGCGCATTATGTGACGGTAGGCTGACTTCCATCGGCGCAGTGTGCATTGTGTACGAGACTCTCCGTTGTGCTAGCCCGGTTCTTTGCTAACTTGTATCGAGCTAGCACAGCCGAGTGTTTGTGTCCGGTCAGAGTACCGCAGCTCTCTGCTACAGGCGTGTGCTACTACCGGAGTCTCTCAGTAAATCTGTGTGACCTACATCTCAACCAAGGAAAGATTGGTTAGTTAGGCTAGTCGCCTTAAAGTTATCCTACCCTGTAATAAATCAGACAGTAATAGATTAAGTGATGATAGAGTTGGTCATTGATTGCTTTTAACTTGGGTTACCGCTACGTGTAGAAAAATATATTTGATATAAAGATGCGTGACAAATTAAAAACTCAATCCCTGTAGTGAGGGGGTGTGGTTGCTCTTATCAACTCAGTGTTTGGGTCCACGTATCCCCTTAGAGGGAAGAATCACTGCAATGAAGCAATTATATAGCACTGAATCACAACAGTCGCCTCAAGGCGCTTTATATTGTAAGGTAAAGAGCCTACAATACAGAGAAAACCCAACAAAACCCCTATGAGCAAGCACTTGGTGACAGTGGGAAGGAAAAACTCCCTTTTAAACAGGAAGAAACCTTCAGCAGAACCAGGCTCAGCTCAGGGAGGGGCAGCCATCTGCTGTGACCGGTTGGGGCTGAGGGGAGAGAGACGGGACAAAAGACATGCTGTGGAAGAGATTATTAATTACTAAGCTTCAAGCTAACTAGGCTTCAAATTAATTCAAAAAGATTTTTCTGTGCAAACAGCTGAAAAGTTTAAAAACGATTCAGTTCATGCAGAGGTTTACTATTCAGAATGAATGCTGATATTAATGTGAGATACAAATATTAGCCACCGTAGCTGCTCCTATTGTGCTTCACTTGTTAGCTAACATAACTGAAATGGTGGTGCTAAGCAAACATCATCCATGAGACCTTGTCTCCCACAGATAAACTAACAGAAACATTCCTGTACAAACATTAGCGGATATCAGCGACGCGAAGGCGTCACAGCTCCAGAGTGCCGGCAGTTTAAACTCAGCGTTGCAGCGATGCTGCCGTGGAAGGAAAGCTCTGCTCTGCACAGTCTGCATTCAGCTTTATTTTGATTTCACACCTTTGACAGTGTCTCCATTTTTCTCCACCCTCCTCTTTGTTCCACCATGGTTACGTTCTTATTCGTTGGTATTGTTATTTGCAGACAATGGAGGTAGTACTGCCCCCCAGATATTCCTGTAGTGTATTGCGGTTGCAGAAGAAAATGGATGGATGGGTTTTAAAATATGATGCTTCAACACTGAAATACCACATTGACTAATTTTTGTAGTTCATGTCATCGATTACATCGAATCATTGTAGCATTGCCCCATCCTCTGGATGGAAAAACTGATGGTGACCTAGGACATGAGCTCACTAAATGTCTTGATGAGGATCTGAATCATGATCGATGGCTCTCAGTCACCTCATCTCAGCTGAACACGGTCTCTCCCGTAGAATTCCAGAGATGCTTCATCAAGAAACCCGTATGCCAAATTACGAACATCAGGCTTCTTCAACTTCGCTGTAGCATTAACATATGTTTGGAAGGCACAGTTTAGACTGTATTCCCCAAATTAGTTTACACCATCGAACAACCACCTTCTCAGCAAATCTGCAGTAAAATGGTCAGGAAATAAAAAGCCTGGGTTTTACTCTTTTTGTTTTTTTTTAACTGTATTTTTTATTTACTTCAGAGCTGCAAAAGGTTAAACAGTAAACAAATCAAGTGGGAGTACAAATGAAAACAAACCATCCACCTACCCTCTTCATATTCTAAAATAGTTACGCGATTGTAATCAGCATCACTGTCCTTGGTGTAAGAATGAAGTCTACATGAAGTCTACAAAGAGCACCTGTAATAGTGAACAGATTTTTAAGTTTAGGTCTTCTTCATGCAGGTAGAGAAACATGATTTCTGAAATTATATCTATATCACACATCTTTGAAAGGATTCCAAGTGTTTTAAATAATGGTGTCCTTATTCAGGCTGTGAGGTGATACATTTTATGGAAGCCCTACATTAGTGTACCATGAGGACACAAAGGCAACCTTGGGTTTGAGATAAGGAAAAGGTTTGAGGTGGGGAAACGTGTCTAATAAAACCAGCAGGGCCGATGTTAACAGAGTGCTGAGAGGAACTGATGGCTGCCTGTTCTCTTTTAATGGCTCAGTGTTTGAAGTGTGTAGCTGCTGAAATGAGTGACTCTTTGACGAGCAGCTCTTTTTTGTTTGCCTCTCTTCCAGACGACTGGCTTGGTTGGCCTGGCAGTGTCCCAAAATCCACACGAGGTGAGCATCTGATGGTGAATGCACCACACGCACGTCTCCCTCCTGCCTGTAGGGAAGATGGACCAGGTGGGGTGTGTCAACGACTGCTTGCTAATGTTAATTGTTGTGGCTGAACACTTCCGATGGCGACCTGGTGAAATTCTCAGCCCGGGGTAACAGCATGTCACCCCGGCGCAGCAGTGGGCGATCGGCACCGGACAGGATTAGTCACAGATCACACTTGATGCTTAACGTGTAATTTACTGATGCCAGAGAAATTTGTGCAGCTGTCATTGACACAGAGGTTATTCAACTGCATCCTTAATGTCTGCTCTTCCTCTCAGCGTCTCAGGATCCTCTACACAAAGATCCTGGCATCCCTGCAGAGCATGCCACAGGATGCTGCCTACAGGAAGTACACCGAACAGCTGGTTCAGGAGAGGTTCAACCACGTGAAAATGGTCAGTGTATTAGCAGGCAGAGTGGGATGAATTATGGAGGTGTTCAGATAAGCTGAAAGGACTTGTGTTGTTCACAGGAGCCCAATGTTGAGAAGCTGGAGAAGAAAATTAACTGTGGTCAGATTGAAGAGGTCATTTTCCAGGTAGGTCGCTGTCAGCGTGCCTCAGTGACACTGAGTGGATTCTGGAAGCTGTTGGTATATAAATCAGTGCTTCAGACTCAGCTGGAGTCCGTAGGGCTGTCCTCGATGATACACTATCAGTTTTAGTCCTATCGTTATATCATTGCCATAGCAACATCAGCTATAGTTTATCAGCATAATTTGTGTGAATGCATTTGTCGCGTCTCAACAACTAAACTGTTTATGAGACTGTGAGCTGACTGCTGTGTGTGATTCTGTGTGCAGGCCGAGTGTGAGCTGGCTTTGTCCAGGAAGATGTCGGAGTGGAAGCCGTGGGAGCCGCTGATAGAGGAGCCCCCTCCCAACCAGTGGAAATGGCCCATCTAAGTGTCCATGTTTAGTGTTTATACTGCCACCTGTGCTTCTAATGAAGAACTACATTAAAGCCCTGTAAATAATGCCTTTATTCTCACGACTTTTTCATGTCGCTGATGTCTGTTAGAACAAAGAGCCCTCCAGTCTCGTTTTCCTGTGGCCTTTGACCTCTTTGTTTTGGATTAGGCTCTCTTTATATCTGGTGTGACTGCTGAGATGATGTTGACACATTTACTGCGGTCTGAAGTTTGTGTGTTCGCTTCAATGAATTTATCAATATTCAGAATAATTTCTCTCCACAACTTTATCAGTCAGACTTGTTTAAAAATGAAAGGTCAGTTTTACTTTGTAGCACATGTCCAGGTGCAGGTGGACCTCTGACACACACACACACACAGTAGCTGCTGGGGTATTCTTTCAGTTGCTGGTAGCCTTCTGTAACAGCTGGAGCATGATGGGATAGATGGGGGCAAACTCCTTCCCCTGCCGGGCCCTGACTGACTGCACGTAGGCCTCCAGAGCGCCCCTGAGAGGACACAAAAAGTCAGCACATCGGTGATCACAGTGCACACAAGAACCACCGACCGTGACGATCGCATATCCTAACTTTTCTTGTACGTTACCTATTCCTTTATTACTATTCCTATGAAATACTGAGATCTCACAGACCGCTGAAAACAATCACAGTATCAGCCGAAGGTTTCACTGATCAAACAAACTGCAGTGACACAAATACATTTTGTACACACTATATTTTAATTTATGTGAATAGTATCAAGACTTAGTAACAAGTCTGGAAATAAAAAACGTCTGGATACCCTGAGTATCCTCAGGGAAGGTGGAGGTGGTGAAGCTGTCTTTGAAGTGAATGGAACAATGCTGGTCGGATTAGTGAACAAAGTCATGTGATGTGAGAATATAATCAAACTTTATCAGAGGGGAAGATTTTTTAGGACACTCGAGTCTAACATGAGCTGGTATAATATTAGCTTATATTCAGCTGTTGTTGTTTACGCGGCTCGTCAGCTGTCTGGAGACGGGAGGTTCGCATGCCTAACCTGCTGATACATAATCAGTAATTGCGACCATATTGGTCGATAAATAAGCATATTTAATAAGCATGTTTGTGTGTGTTAAAGCCCTGAAATCAGGAGATTAGGAAGAGGATAACATTTTATTAAGATGCTAGTGGCGTTGTCTCTGTCCTTTGTGTTTTTGGTTCTTTGGTGAAGGGGATGCCACAGCACATGAAGGCCTGTAGCTTCTCTTCCCCTCCGCCTTTGGAGTACTTAAGTGTCCTGAAGCTGGCCAGCACGCTGCGTCCGGCTCGAGCTGCCGTCTGGGCAGAAGGATGTCAGACACTGCAACGTGAACAGAAACTGGCCGACAGCCAAAAAAAACAAGTTGGAGTCCACCACTAGAGGGAGCTCATTCCTCACAGTAACAGTCTACTGAGGTTAACGTTAGCTCAGATAACACTGCATGATAAACACGGTGCCCCCTGGTCCTGTTGGTGAAGACCTAACTATCCCATCAGCACATCCAATGGTGCCTGCAGCCTCTGTGTACCAATCATGTCACTAAGCCTACCTGATGAGGGTGAGCCGGTCTCTCTCAGAGGGATGATCATCCAGCCACTGGGAGTATCGGGCAATGGACCACTCTGCTCTCTGTGGGGGACGAGCTTATTGAGATTTGGAACTGATACACAGAAATGCCACATGACAGATGATGATGGATTACAGGATTTAGTTCAGAGTGTGTGTGTGTGTGTGTGTGTGTACAGGCCTGATGAGGTGACTTGAGCTCAGACGGGGCTCTGGTGAAGAGGAAATGCAGCAGGGTGCTGTAGGGAATCAGGTCACCTACAGCTGTACTGCTGGCTATCAGTTCACTGGTCTGGAACAGCAGTGGCCTGAAATACAGAGCAAACGGTACTTTTTCTTCTCTCTGTAAAGGATTTCCTGCTCGATCATAGGCACTTGTATTCATTCAGAAGAAGCAGGGACTCACAGGCCAACCTCCCCCCTCACAGCCCTCCAACACATTGTACTCTCTGGCATTTATCTTGCCCATCAAAATATTGTCAGACGACTAATCTTTGTTCATGACCTGACACTGAAATGATTCACAGCTGCACAAGAAACATTTATTCCTCTGTTCCTGTAATGCAGTGTCTGCCTTTACCTAG
>JAMQGT020012974.1:0-10000 GCA_024447675.2 Pterophyllum scalare | reverse complement strand
AGGCACACACACATAAAATGGTGCTCTAAGCCAATGAACATATTGTATTCTATTCCAAGATATTGAATTTGAGTAAAAGACCCCAACATTAAAATTAATAAAAACTTTAAATATAAGTAAGAGTGATATTAAAAGAAAAGGGAACAGAAATCCCTGCAGGACTGATCAATGACTGTTCCCTAAAGAATAAATTACATTCATTCCTCACTCTTCAGACTGAGACTAGCTCTTATCTGTTCACACATTTTTACATACACAGTTTACATGTGCAGAGAATTGTGAAACAGTCATAGGTAAGATCATCACATGTCATCAGAAAAACGTCAAAGTCAAATATCTGGAAGTATGTTGGAGGAAAAAGACTTTCAGGAGCTGACTATGGTCCAACACAGTCCAAGATAAATGCATGTTTTCAAATGCACTGAAATCTAGTGACTGTGCACAGCATAGTGTGACACCCATTCAGGTTTTTTCCCCCTTTCATTTCCTCCGTTTCTTTCACATCTATAGATCTTTGTACTCCTAACTGTGCCTGAGCAGGGAATAACATGCAGGAAATGGATGGATTTGAACTCAGGCCCATCCATAGCCTTTTGACATACGGGTCACCAGCTCAACTATGTGAGCTATGCCAGCACCCTGTGCCTTTTTCTGCCCCCCTTTCCCCCAAGCCTGCCTGGAAAAAAGTTTTCCCATGTAGTCACGCAGTAAGATTTAAAGACTCATAGTTAAATATTGAATGTTGGACCATTCTGGTTTTCAGATTAGGAATCAGCTGGGCTGCTGTGCCAGGACACACAGTACTTGTATGGTATGGAGGACATGGAGAGAACACACTGCAGCCTGTCAGAAAACAGCAGCACAGCTGTTACAGTAGATGGTTTCAGTTCTTACCTTGGCAACAGTTTGCTGCAGACGGTGCAGGGTGTTGACTACAGCAACATTCCTGCGCTGGCCCTCTGTTAACGGACCGATCACCTGACTGGCATCACCTTGAGTACACAGCTGAAGAAAGAGAGGGAGAGATGGTGAAACAAAAATACATTATATGGAAAACAGCATTCATGCATGCTCCCATTTTCCTAACAGGTTGTTGTCGCAGGGGTTGCTTGCTATCACAGCGATGATAGGGAGGTGGAGTACACCATGGACAGTCCATCACAGAGCTAACACGGAGACAGACAACCACGTACTCTCACACTCACCTAGAGCTAATTTAGAATCACCAATGAACCTAGCATGCATGACTGTGGGAAGAAACCGGAGCAACCAGAGCAACATTTTTAATATTCTTTTAACACGTGATTATATCAAGTGATTAAAGTGAGCACACTTTCAAAAAAAACAACATGTGCACACATAAAATGAGGTACATACCAGCTGTTCAGACTTGACGCAGAAGAGTTGGACCGTCTTGGCAGCATTCTTGGCCACAGCGAGAGAGGTTTGGATCCACCGATGCTACGTTCAGTTCACTGTAAACAGCAAACCCCATCAAAATCAGTCAGCCCTGGCTTTTTAATCACATACAATCTAAACAGTATGTTTTCATAGCATGCATTATGCATCCACTAATAATGATTTCAGCAGAATAAATAAATTGCACGGATAATAATAAAGCAGAATAAATTGTGTTTATTTTACTTTTGACCATTTTCCACCTTTAAAGTTCCCACAGCCTTTCACTTAAAGTTACCGTGAACAAAATGTTCACCACTAGATGTCAGTGTACTGCAGACTGCAGTCAGCTGAGTTCTGTTTTCTTAGCCCTCCCAATTCAGGTGCATAATCCTAGCTACGGTGGCTGCTATAGGACAAACATGTTTCAGTCAGCCAGGAGAGCTCAATAACATTACATTCAGACTGTACCCATAACGGCCGCAGACAGCCGGTGTGTTTCTACTAATGTTTGTGTAAGAAAACACTTTGTACATGCTAAATTTGAATGTATCTCAATTATATCAACAACAAATCAGGAAATAAAAACTGATACGGTCATTTAAATATCTTGGGTTATTTCACATTTTTTCAGCACACTGTCAAAGAATATTAAGTGGCAGAGACACTTCAGTGACTGGTTGTTTGCAGTGGGTGTTCACCATAAACCCAGCTGACGTGAGCTGTACTCGCCTGCTGACGGTCTTGATAATGCTGTCTAGCTCATCGTTGGAAGGTGGGTTGCGTCCCCCATGGGAAATACCAAGTTGATGGGATCAAAGAGACGAGAGAGAGATCTGGAAAGGTAGGCTGCCTCGTACGGCTGCAGCGAGTCTTTCAGAGCCTTCTCGGGGCTGCACAAAGACACACACACACACACACACACACACAAATCAAAAATAGAACTGACATATATAATTGATGCATTTAGAAATTATTTGCTGCTGAGAGGCTATCAACAGATTGTTGTCCTGGAAGGAAGCCTTTAAAAATACAAAAATTCCAATATATAATGCTATCATAAAACAAATAGATATGATATCCTCTAATTGTCTACAAAAAAACACATTAAAACCACAGAACTACACTATTGCTTCAAAGTTTGGGATCAAAACAAAAACACATTTTCATGTAATTCAAAGAATTTTAGCAATTTCACAAAGAATGCTTTCATTTTTCAAACAATCAAAATGAATCAATCCTCTGCATCAATCTCCCAGTTTGGCTGCTAGTCCAGTTTATAAGGCTAATTGATCAGTAGAAAACCCTTTGGCAGTTGTGCTGAAAACCAGTGCACCATTAAGCAAGCATAAAAGGGATCATGCCATTCTGTGAGTTAGCATCAGTTGTTTGTTTACAGGCTCAAAATGACCAGAAAGAAAGAACTTTCTTTAGACAACTGGAAGTCTATTGGCAGAAAGGAAAGCTAGTCAATGCATGCTGTTTACGCTGTTTACTCCCTTCAGAGAGCAGCACAAACCGACGCTAACAAGGACAGAAAAAGGGATGGGAGCCCCCAGTGCACAACTGTGCAAGAAGACAAATATCTGAGAGTGTGTAGTTTAAGACAAAGATGCCTCACAGGTCACCTGGCAGCTGCACTAAATAGTACCCACCAAACAGCAGAGTCAGCATCAACAGTGAAGCAGCCAATTCAGGATGCTGTACTCTGATCAGCTGGCTTTTTACCGTAACTCTGCGACTGTTTGTCCTACTGGAAAAATTCAAAGGGTTCCTGAAAGCCCAAAAATTGCACTGCACCATATAGTATTACAGGTGTTACGGTATTTGTTGCTGAAAGTCTGTGAACAGCGGCACTGAGTTATTAACCCTCTAACTCCAAAGGCAGTTAGAGGGTTAATAACTCAGTCATAACAAATCAAACAAGGCAGCATGACTCTTGTGATTTATATATTTTTATTTTTATATAAATAAAATTGAACTGAACTGCACTGACAGTAGAGGAAGGTGCACTCATGTTCACCTGACACTGAAGAGCTCTTTCATAACCCACATGTCTCAACGGCAACGTCATCTACCTAAGTTATATGACAATAAGAAACTTCCCTGTCTGCAGGGATATAACATAGCCATTATGGTGGCTGTAGCTCAGGAGGTAGAGCAGGTCACCTACACATCAGAAGGTCAGCGGTTCAATTCCAGGCTGCATGCCAATGTATCCTTGGGCAAGATTCTGAACCCCAAGTTACTCTCCGATGCAACCGTTGGAGTATGAATGTGTGTGAATGTTAGATAATAAAAAATTTTTTAAAAAGCACTTAGCTTAGATAATCATGGAAGTGCTTGTGTGAATGGGGTAAATGTAAATGTGTTGTATAAGTGCTCTGAGTGCTCAGACAGAGTAGAAAAGCGCTGTATAAGATCTAGTCCATTTACCATTAAATCTGTTAGCACGGATAAATCCCAGTGTCCACTTCAGAATATCTACATAATCTTAAGCTCAAATCACCAGTGATAAATACTGTAAGCTGGGACACAAGCAGTAAATGAGCTGTGAATCGGATCAAACCCAGAACAGAGAGGCAGAAGCAGATGGCTGCACTCAGCCAGACCAGACCTGCAAATAACAACTCCTGCTACACATTCAGAATAATATATGGTCCTAAAACAGAGCACCTATTTGTACTTGTGGACTTTGTATAAAATTTCAATGTAGATAGGTAGGTTTGAATTTTAACATCCATTCTTTATTTCTACAGACCTTTTTTTTGCTAAGTCTGTTAACTTAAACAGTTGGCTTCTTCACTGGCTTTCCTTCCTGCCTTCAAAAAGGCTAAAATTAATATAGTAGCTCTTTTCTAATCTTACTGACCAAAATGTTTAAAAAGCACATACTCTCCTACACACTGTGTCTGAAGCAGTTGTGTTGCTTTCAGCCTGTATTATCTCTGTAACCTCTCGATATATTTCTAATATTATAGTTTTAGCTTGCTTTATAAGTTAGCTCCTCTGCTGCCATTACACTTATCCATAACTGTGACAGATCAGACACTGCCAGTGCCACTTACTTCACATGAATACACTTGTTACTAGATTGGGATCCCTGGGTTAACTTAGTCAGTTGGTAACTAGCTTTGTGTGATTAATTAGTCTTACTGCGAATGTCAGGGTAAGTGAATCCAGATAACAAAATGTTATCCTGGGTACTATAAACTCACTTCATAGCTTATGGCCCTGGGGCCCCCTACTCAAGTTTGGTTCAGTCCAGCATTTGTAGAATGAAAATCATATGAGTTACATTGAAACAGCAGACAGAGGCATCTCTCTCATTCATCTACAGTTAACTACAGTTAAAGGGTCTTTACCCACAATACAAAGCGCCTTGAGGCGACTGTTTGTTGTGATTTGGCGCTATATAAATAAAATTGAACTGAATTGAATTGAACTAATGCCAAAAAAGTTAACAGCAGGATGACCGAAGACAAAAACTCTGCCTGTGAGTTGAGCAGACCTTTCAGTGCTTGTTCATTTCTACCTGAACATTTAACTAAACTGTGATTCAAAACAAGCACAACTTAAATATGCTAAAAAGTTTCCACTGTGGTTCAAATGAGCAAAAATGTGATCACACTCTGAAGTGTCTGATTCTGTTGCTGTATTTGAGTGGGCTCACTTGTAGTCCTGTTTCCCATGTGTAAAGAGGTCCTGGTTGTCAGTCTCTATTGTGGTGATGTCCAGAGATACATCGAGCCCACCACTGCTAGTTAACGCCCCCTGCAGACTGGCACTGTACTGCTGCAGCCGGCGCCACAGCTCATTGTAGAGTCTCAGCAGTTTAGGATACTCCCCTTCAAATGCCTGTTTCAGGAACGATGAGGCTAGAAAAAACACACAAACAGGCAAATCAAATTATATTCAAAGCTTTCAACTGTTTAGATTCATCAACAAATACAATGCCTGTAGATGACTGCATCTCAAAACAGTTGTTAGGCGAGAACAACTAGTTATGGTTTGATGGGTCTAGCTTAAACAGCATAGACGTCACGACCAACGTTAAAGTTTTTATTGAATTTCTAAGTCCAAAAGTAAAGTATAATTTTGTCAAAATGCACGACAGAATTATGGCCCTTGGTCAGCCGGTAGCTCTTTTGATAGAGAACAACTGTGTAAAATTTGAGTGGTCTAGCCTGAACATTATAAAAGTTATGGCCAATGTCAGTCACGGTTTTTGAGGAAAAAATGCCGCCATCAGTGAGACAGAGGCTGTGACAATAAACTTTTTCTTTGAAACAGCTGAGCTAAAAATTAGACTGTTTTAGGAGTTGGAACCATTTCTTCCTACACTATCTGGCTACATCTGCTGCATGTGATCATCAACATGTCTCCAGGAACCAACACCTGCACCTCACTGTGAGAAAAGGTCCACACACACCCCCACCCCCCACTAGGATAATGAGTTTATGTACACTTTGATTAAAATCACAATTCACAAATCATGCTGTGTAAAAAAAAAAAAAAAAGAAAAAAAAAGTAAATATAAAAGCTGTAAATTATCCATTTTTAAATTAAATTTCACCATTCTCAAGACAATGGGTAACACCCCTGCAAACAGCAGGACAAAGCTTGGTGAAGATATAGGTATATGTTAATAGCCTTCACACAAAGTCCTCAAGTCTCCAATTTCTTTCAGTAACGGAAAATTTCCTAGAGGCATTTTAGACTTTCACCTTTAGAATTATGGGAAAGGTACTTTCCATTAGTGGACATTTCTTTTTTTTATTATTCTTATTTTAATTCCCAAACTGGAAACAATCCTAAAAAATGTTTGCTAAGTTTGCTAAATTCCAAGCAAAAACAACACAAAAATAATACTATAAAATGGTGATTGACAATTTATGGCATTAAATTTAGTGGATATGTACATGGAAAGCAGGGTTTAATAATATTAGAAGATTAATGAACATCATAAATTAAAATAAATTTCAGATATATCCTCATGTCTTTAGCCAAAGAGAAAACCTTACATACATTTGAAGGCCTCGATTGGTTCAATAGCAGGGAAAGATTATGAATTTTTTTTTAAAAAACTCAGAAAGTGAGTTCAATTGATTGATTCTTAAGAATACCGCATGAGTCAGGATACAGGAACTTTAGTGGAAAAACTACAGAAAATGATGTACACAACTCTGTATATGGTGAGTGATGGGGGTTAAACAAACAGGACAATGAAACCTGTCACCTCAAAAATCCTACAGTAGTGGAAAAAGTATGTCCCTCTGTTTTTTTAATTGAGATCATGAAATACCATTTTAGGATTTAAATTATGTATATAATGATGGTTCAGTTCACCTTTTCAATTCATCAGAAGCGATCAACTGTTCCAAATCTTTAAAAAAAAAGCAAAAGAATGTAGGCTACTTTTCAATTACATTTATTCATTTAACGCCAGAACGAAAGTCGAGAATACCCATCTCTGAGATTGTCATGGTCCTGGGCCGGTGGCCCAGTGTCTTATGTGTTGTATTTAGGTCTGCGTCCTGGTCTTGTGTCAAGTCTGCGTCTCTGTTCCCCTGAGCCACTTCCTGTTTTCTTTTGATAGTCTCGTGTTCCCTGTGCTTTGTGTTTAGTTTTACTTCCCCCTGTGACATTAGGTTAATTTGGTTCACCTGTGTTCCCTCCTGTTTTCTATTCCCTCGTCAGTTCCTCATGTGTATTTAAGCCCTTGGTTTTTCTTTGTTCTTTGTTCGGGTCCTCGTCTGTTCATCTAGGTGATGTCAGCTGTGTGTTCTGTTTTTGGAGTTTTCGAGTGTTCAAGTTTTTGAGTTTAGTTTGGTGTAGCTGGCCCTGCCCAGCCTCTTCAACTAAAGTGTCAAACATCATCCGCTCTTGCCCGCGTCCTGCTCTGGGGTCCTCCCTACCTTGCCTGCACCAGCTGTGACAGAGATGGCATGTTTCTAATTTTAAAAATATTGCGCAAATGCAAAAAAGTGGTCCTACATATTTGTTTAATATGTACATGATGGACATATCCTGGTCAAAAATGACTCCAAGATTTCTCACAGTGTTACTGGAGGCCAAAGTAATGCAGAGTAAGTATCTGGTTTGACACCATGTTTCTAAGATTTGTGGGGCTGAGTACAAGAACTTCAGTTTGATCTGAATTTAGAAGCAGGAAATTAGAGGTCATCCAGGCCTTTATGTCTTTAAGATATTCCTACAGTTTAACTAATTGATGTGTGTCATCTGGCTTCATGGATAGATAAAGCTGAGTATCATCTGCATAACAATGAAAACTGATGCAATGCTTTCTAATGATACCTGCCTAAGGGAAGCATGTACAATGTAAATAAAATTGGACCTAGCACAGAACCCTGTGGAACTCCATAATTAACCTTAGTGTGTAAAGACAACTCCCCATTTACATGAACAAATTGGAGTCTATTAGATAAATATGATTCAAACCACTGCAGTGCAGTACCTTTAATACCTATGGCATGCTCTAATCTCTGTAATAAAATGTTATGGTCAACAGTATCAAAAGCTGCACTGAGGTCCAACAGGACAAGCACAGAGATGAGTCCACTGTCAGAGGCTGTAAGAAGATCATTTGTAACCTTCACTAATGCTGTTTCTGTACTGTGATGAATTCTGAAACCTGACTGAAACTCTTCAAATAAACCGTTCCTCTGCAGATGATCAGTTAGCTGTTTTACAACTACTCTTTCAAGGATTTTGGAGAGAAAAGGAAGGTTGGAGATTGGCCTATAATTAGCTAAGACAGCTGGGTCAAGTGATGGCTTTTTAAGTAGCGGTTTAATTACAGCCACCTTGAAGGCCTGTGGTACATAGCCAACTAATAAAGACAGATTGATCATATTTAAGATTGAAGCATCAATAATTGGAAAGACTTCTTTGAACAGTCTAGTAGGAATGGGATCTAATAAACATGTTGATGGTTTGGAGGAAGTAACTATTGAAGTTAACTCCAAAAGATCAACTGGAGCGAAAGAGTCTAAGCAAATACCAGCAGTAACTCTTTGTTAGCCTGGCTACAGTGCTGAAAATAAACCTGGGGTTGTTCTTATTTTCTTCAATTAATGATGAATAGTAAGATGTCCTAAGCTTTACGGAGGGCTTTTTTATAGAGCAACAAACTCATTTTCCAGGCTAAAGTAAAAATCTTCTAAATTAAAGAAGATGCTATTTCTTCTTGAACTTATACCAGGGAGCAAAGTACTTCTAATTTGAGGCTTTTCAGAGGAGTTCACAATATCCAGAGTTGTACATAGCTAATGGATGTAAAACTGCTGACAAGATAACTGACCTCTGTAATAGTAGAGTTTGCAATGTGTTGGCACATGGCATTGAAAGAGCATAATAATGCTAAATAACAATAAAACTGATTTTTAAATTTCCCAATTAAGGGTGGACAAGATTAAGAGTCAGGCTTTCAAAAGAATTAAAACTCTGTCTGGGTCTTTGATTAATTACTAAGCTGGAATTGAAGATTGCTGCTACTCCTCCTCCTTGACCTGTGCTTCGAGCATTCTGACAGTTAGTGTGACTCTGGGTGTTGATTCATTTAAACTAACATATTCCTCCTGCTGTAACCAGGTTTCTGTAAGGCATAACCCTATGGTTTTTATGTAGTAACCATGGTTTTACCATGAGTACCTCATGGTGATTACAAGTACTATGGTCCTACCCATAGAGCTGCTGTGGTTGATGTCACAGCACCTGCGTTGGTGGCTGTAGTGCTGCCAGTTGGTTTGCATAAATTAGCTGTTGGGACTACTATGGTTTATAAAGAGATGCACTACCATGGTCGTATGTCATCACCGTGCTTGCATCCAGCACAGTAAATGCTACCATAGTTTTTGTATTCAACATACTATGGAATGATGATGTTTGCTGTGGATACAGAGGCGCTGGTTCAGTGGGGGAAGTAACTCAGATAAGCAAAGCACCTTGGGGGAGCCCACCTTCAAGCCAGCCTGCCCCGCGCTGTTTCTGGCTGGCCCTCTGGACAGTACCCACCGCGCCTTTTTTTTTTTACGGTAGAGAACTGTAAACTGTGCTGTTAAATGTGTTTCATTCATGGCGTTACCTGTTTCAGTAAACTTGTCCTGGTAGGAGATAATGAAGGTAACTGCTTTATTTGTTGTTTTTATTCAGAAATGTGAGATTGTGGCGGTGGACTTAGCTTATAGCACATTAGCTACCAATCATATTAGCTAACATAGATGGAAGCCCTGAGTTTAAAAGTTCAAAAAGCCCCTCGGTGATTTATTTCACTGGGGCAGTTTAGGTGGGTGTCTCGTGTAGTTTATGTCTATACTGGGCCGAGCACATGAATGATTTTATTGACCCTTTCCAGGACTGACTGCAGGGAAAGGTAAGCTAGCACAGCTAATCTTGGAGCATCTCTGAATTCAAACCTAGAACCTCTATCTGTCTGATCGATAGAAAGAGGGAGGGGGGCATAAAAGTCATCTTCTGAATGCTTTATCACACTGAGACATGTTTGATGAAGGCTGAGACTGAGGTATGATCTGCAAAAGATCATAAATGGTTTTTTTTAATTTTACTTAAATTCAGCAGC